>CAUYPK010063554.1:0-53975 GCA_963574355.1 Loris lydekkerianus
GAATAGGATTGCAATGCCTGCTTTTTTCTGCTTTCCATTTGCCTGGAATATAGATGACCATCCCTTCACCTTGAGTCTATATTTATCTTTTAAGGTAAGATGAGATTCTTGTATGCAGCAGATATCTGGCCTGAGTTTTTGTATTCAGTCAGCCAACTGCGCCTCTTTAGAGGACAATTCAAACCATTCACATTAATTGAGAATATTGATAAGCCTTTCGAAAGTCTGGTGGACATTTTTAATCCTTTTGCGACTGTGTAAGTTGGAATTTGATCAAAAGTTTCTGTGTGAGTTTATTTTTGTGGTGGACGATTATGCTGGTCTTTATGGAGGATGGGTCTGAGAATATCCTGGAGTGCTGATTTACTTGTGGCAAATTTCTTCAACATGTGAATGTCATTAAAGTATTTAATTTCTCCATCATAAATGAAACTCAATTCAGCTGGATACAGGATCCTGGGTTGAAAGTTATTTTGTTTTAGGAGGCTAAAAGTCTATGACCATCCTCTTCTAGCTTGAAAGATTTCAGCAGAGAGATCTGCAGTTATTCTAATATTCTTCCACTTGCAGGTGATGGTTTTCTTACGTCTGGCTGCTTTCAGTATTTTCTCCTTCATATTAACTTTAGTGAAATTGATTATGATGTGTCTGGGGGATGTCTTACTCAGGATGAGTCGTGCTGGAGTTCTGAAACTGTCTGCTATCTGAATTTCAGAATCTCTTGGCATGTCTGGAAAGTTCTCTTTCATAATCACATGGAGAAGAGACTCTGTGCCTTGTGAAGCTACTTTGTCATTTTCAGGGATCCCTATTAGGTGAATATTGGTTTTCTTCTAATTATCCCAGAGCTCTTTGAGAGAATGATCTGTTTTTGCCCTCCATTTCTCTTCGTCTTTGAAATTTTGGGAGCGTTCAAAAGCTTTGTCTTCAATGTCAGAAATCCTTTCTTCTACTTGCTCCATTCTGTTACTGAAGGGTTCTACTGTATTTCTCAGATCTTTGAGGGATGCAACTTGTTGTCTCAAAGTGTGAAAATCTTTGGTCATTTGGTCTTTGAATTCATGGAATTCTTGAGACATCTTTTATATTGCTGCTTGGAATTCTCATTTGATCTTATTTGCTATCCATATTCTGAATTTGATTTTTGGCATCTTAGCCATTTGTTTATGCATGGGATCTTTTACTGTGTCTGCCTTGTTCTTTGGGGGAGTTGATCTACTCTGATTATTCATATTGCCAGAGTTTTTCCACTGAATCTGCCTCATGATTCTTTTTCACCATTGCCTCTGGCCGTCCTCAGAGTTGAGGAGGTCTCTCGGAGATTAGAGCCTGGCAGGATCACTATATTATTACTGGATCTTTGTAGGGAGTGACCCTATGTAGCTCCTCTGGGACTGCCTCAGCCAGGGAGTTCTAGCTGTGGGAGCAGCTCAGGAGTGTAGCACACCCAGATCCAGGAACGGGGAAGGGGGGGAATTGGTGCACACAGTTCTGTTAGAACCTGGAGCCTGGTGACTTTGGCACATAGAGCCCAAGGCTCCAGGAGTCTCTTGCCAGGAGGAGGGCTCTGTGCATAGGCAGGGAGGACTCTGGAGGGAGGGCGCAGCTCGCATGGCTCCCGGAGTTCCTGGCCAGGTAGGGCAGAGGCTGGTGGGCACCTGGCGTGGTATGGGGCCTTGTGTTTGTAGGTGGAGTCCCTGGCCGGGGTGGGCATGGGGGGAGCGGGGCACTAGATTGTGTGGTTTCCAGTGGAGTCCCCTGTCAGGGCAGGTCATTTTATGTTTTTCTGACAAAGAGGAACCTTTTATATTAAGGTCAAAGAATTTACAACAGTATATAGCAGTCACCTCCCAGCTAGTGCTGGGTACTGAAGGACACTTGCTAGAATGTACTTCATTATGCAAGTGAAACGGGGGTGAGGGTGGGGGGTGGGGTGATCTTAGAGCTGAGGTCAGGACATACAGGCCACTTCTGCAGGTCACATGGTGTGGGTTAGCCAAACTCCAGCAGCAAGGCCAAGAGCCAGAACACAACTTGTTTTCATGTTCTCTGGTTACAACTTGGCCTAAAGAAGGTGTGAGCTACTTGAGTACACAACTGTTCAATAAACAAAGTAACCCCTATTTAGAATCAGGAAGAGTCTTTCCACGGTCAGCTTGTCCTTAGGCAGATGAATTAAAAAACAAAGATATATTGTGATATGTTACAATTAGCTAGAAGGAAGAATATTTCAATTTCCCCACAAAGAGAGATATATGTAAGTTCAGTTTTCATTTTATCAAAGAATACATTTGATATTTATAAAAACATTTATAAAAAGTACTCGTCAAAATCCAATCACTACCAGAAACCGAGTCTTATAAGTTGTGTAAGTGGATCAGCATATGCACATACGTGCACTCACCTTCCCCCACTAAAAGTGTCTTCATTTAGGGAAAAAAGGAAACTATAACTTTTTGGTTCCCCTATGAGCACAAAGTATTTCCCAAATATTAAAATGATCTATCTATATTGTCGCAGTTGACTGTTTTTATCTCACTTAGTGTGATTATTTCAGAGTCTTGCCCTTTTACATGTGTCTAAATCTTTAGTGAAACTAGGAATTTTGGAAGCAATTTCATAATAATGTTGGATCAATGTTGATCAAATCTTGACATACTACTAAGTAATCTATAACTTGGAGCATGTTATTGAACTCTACTTGCGCATGGTGGCAATAGTTCTCACTTCACATAATTATAAGGATTAAATAAATTATCACTGGCAAGTATCTCACACAAGTGATACACTCAATAAAAGTTAAGTTTTCTTTCTCACCTCTGTCTTCTCTTCCTCTTCTAGAGGACAGAAACCTTTCTTTCATATGTGAACACCTCAAGGTGGTTAGCAGAATGCTTTGTATTAATACAAAGCTAATTCAATACAAAGATAATTCTTTGAACTTGTTCAAGTTCAAGTACAGTACAGGGCTATACTTAATGTTATTTCTTCCATAAGAACTTATTTTACTACCTCCATCACTTTGCTTCTTTTCTCTGTTGTAGCTTTCTTTAAAGCATTTATGTAATACTGCCTGAATTCACTGTTCAATTTTCATTGTTAAAAATATAAGCCATTTGTGTGACAGATTTGGGGGATGGACTAGTGCTTCATGGTGCCAGTCTCAGACCTTTCTCTCTTGTGTTCACATGAATTAAGTAATTTCTCCCCCCAACCCCCATTCTACTGGCTTAAATATCACTTACACACTGATAAGTAAGTTATATTTCTACCTTATCTCTTCAGTGATCTTAAGCTTAATCCCACAGATTAATCAGCCTCCTTACTTGAAAAAGACACCTCCAATTTAACATGTTCAAAATCAAACCACTGATTTCCCCTACTGATTTTACTTACCGTTTTTCTTACATTACATATTAATTTACAAACAAATCCAATAGGCTCTGTTATAAATTATATTCCAATAACTTAGTGCCATCAGCATTATCACATTACCACCCCCAAACCTCATCAACTCTCATGTTGGACACTGGCGTATTAAATGGTGCACTAGCTTTCGCTCTTACCTTCTTATAACCCATTTTTAGGGGATGCCAGAGCCACACTTCTTAAATGTAAATCTGGTCAGAAGTCTCCAATATCTTCTACCTCAGAACAAAATCTATAGCTCACAAAGTCTATTCTATAGCTCTGCCTTTGGTTAGCTCCCTCCGTTATTTCTTAATGCCTTCTCTAGCCTTCACTCTAGCCTCCTTAACCTTCTTGTTATTCTTTTAACATGCCAAACACACTTCTGCCTCAGGGACTTTGCACTTCTCCCTGATACACACAGGGCTATGCTTAATGTTATTTCTTCCTTATTTTACTACTTCCATCACCTTGCTTCTTCTCTCTATTGTAGCTTTCTTTAAAGCTTTTATGACACTACCTGAAAATTTATATATTTATCAGTTTGTTGCCGGGGTAAGGACTTTGTTTTATTCACTGTGGCACTGCAGTGCCTAGAACAGAGGCTGGCATGTAATGATCACTCAATAAGAACTAGTTTAATAAATGAGTATATTTCGACTATTGGTAGCCCAATTCATTTAGCAAATGCTGAGTTAAATAGATTTCTTTATTGCAAGACTTCTAATGGCCAACATGAATCTCTAACAGGAAGAATGGCATATGTTGTATTGCTCAAACTTATTTATTCGTGGAAAAAAAACTTGAAGGAGGGGCATCTTTATGATCTCAGGAAACTTATAAAGAACAGAGTTGAAGAATTGCTAGGGTAGAGCATAATTTCCTCCAGTGCATTTTAGATTTGAAAATAATTGAGTAGATTGTGTTGATTTACTGCACACCAGGAAGGTAAAGACTGTAATTTTTGTTCCACTTTAAATTACACACAAGTATAATTTCATATCACAACTCTGCTCAACCATCCTACCGCGTACCATTTTAGCCATAAATATCACATGCTCACCAGGAACATTTTTAAATGTTTTGATTCATAAAAAAAAATCTTCTTCAAGTTGGGATTAAATTTGTGAATATATATGTAAATATGTAAAAACCTAATATGTATAGAAGATTAACAGGCATATGGGAAAGAGAAATCAACATTGCCTCTCCTTTTTTCCTCCATCTTTTTCTATAGTACCTTTCCAAAAGTTGCTATAATTAGACATAAAAGACAACTTTACATTTTAGTTTTCCTTTTAATGCCATGTTATTTTCCTTCTTTTTGTTTAAACGTGAGTCAAACTCTGTATTTTTCTCTCTCATAAAAACCCAGTGGCCTTTTACTTGTTTTATTTGTTCTCTATGAATAGCTGGCATTAGCTATGAGAAAAATTCTCTACATTTAACAAATGACAAAAGCTGTTCATGAAGAAAGGTTCTTAAAATTGCACCAAGAAATACACAGATTTTCCCCCCTGTGCATTATAGTATAGTTAGAAAGGCTTATGTAGATGTAAAAACATGCAACTGTAATCCACGTCACTACTCAGCTGTCAATATGGCAAAATGTTATTTTCTGAGCTCCATCTCAAAATGAGGAATGAATATATTTAAAAGGAGTCAAAACAAAATACATATATTGGTTCTTTTAAGGCAGGTACAAATGAAAAATTAAAATGTATGTATCCATGCTATCAAAAGTCTTTATTAATGTTTATAACAACTCATTAAATCAAGTTGGTCATATGGTTAAGCACTGTGTCCATAAATCATTTGGGAACTGAATAACTTGACATTGAATTATGTATTTTAAGAATTGTGGTAGAATGTAATTTAAACCCCCAGTGAATTACACTTCCAATCTACTCAACATCCTTTGGTAGATGATGTTGCATGTGACTTTCTCAGGGGTTGGCCATGTGATTGGCTCTGCCCAATCAGAAGCTAGCACAGGTGGTGCAAGCAGAGGCTTGGAAAACTGTGTACATGGGGCTTCCAACCCCTCTTGCTGATTCTGGAACATAGCCTTGGCTATTTTTAAACTACTCAGGCCTTATCAAAACCATAAGATGGCTGCAGCCTCATGAGAGATCAACAGAAGAATTGCCAACCCGATTTCAGTCCAAATTGCTCACTTAAGGAATGATGAGAAAATAAAATGGTTTTAAGTTTTAAGGTAGTTTGTTAGGCAGTAACAGATCATTGATATCAATATAAAATCATATTGCTGCCAAGTATTTATTACTATCAAATCTCTTTTGTGACCAGAAAATTTATTATTCATTATTTATTTGGGCTTTTGCTTAATGAAAAATATGCAAAACAACTATCAAAACTCCAGCTAAAGTTATCGCTTGCTTATTTTACAACTGCATAGCGTTTTATATTACATACACATACATTGCCTTTAAAGTTTATCTTTTTTTTTTTTAGAATAGTAAAGTGAAGCAGTAGGAAAAAGTTTATCTTCTTAATTGGGTAGATATTCCTCCTGAAAGGTAAAATGTATATGTAAGTGCCTAGTACTATACAGTGTTTAGAAAATGTAGATGGTCAACAAATTTCCTTCTTGAAATCCTTCTTAAAGTTTTTTGTTGCTTTACAAACTATTCTTTTCCCATCATGTATGTCTGAATCAAGGAAGTGACAAGATAATAGAATTTCACTATTTATATGATGGCCATCTAAAAACTGGCCATGGACTACTCGATTTAGAAAAGGATATAATGATAAAACTATGCAATAAGAATGTTAAGAACTTTGTAAGTTGAGTTCCTGCTTAAAAACAAACAAACAAAAAAAAACTGTCCAAATAAATGATCCACAAGTGATAACAGCAAAAAAAAAAAAAAAAAGAAGAAGTTTATAATTCAGTTTTCTCATTTAAAAAAATATTATTGTTAGGCTGGGTACAGTGGCTCCTGCCTGTAATGCTAGCACTGGGAGGCCAATGCGGGTGGATTGTCTGAGCTCACAGGTTGGAGACCAGCTTGAGCCACTGTGAGGCCGTATCTCTAAAAATACTCAGGTGTTGTGGTGGGCACGTGTAGTACCAGCTACTTGGGAGGCTAAGGCAAGAGAATACATTGAGCCCGAGAGTGTGAGACTGCTGTGAGCTATGATGCCGTAGCACTCCATCAAGGGTAATAAAGTGAGACTCTGTCTCTCTCTCTATATGCATATGCATATATATATAATTGTTAAAAAAAATATTGGGGGAGTAGGGATACTGGGCACAGTGGCTCATGCCTGTAATCCGAACACTTTGGAAGGCCTAGATGGGAGGACTGCTTGACCCCAGGTGTTTGAGATCAGCCTGGGCAATAGCAAGACCCTGCCTCTACAAAACATTTAAAAATTAGCTGGGTACAGTGGTATGCTCCTATAGTCCCAGATATTTGGGAGGCTGAGGCAGTAGGATCACCTGAGCCCAGGAGTCTGAGGTTGTAGTGAGATTCTGGCCTGGGCAACAGAGCAAGACCCTGTCTCAAAAAAAAAATTAAATTGACTGATACATGGTCTATTTATTTCATGTGGATCATTTTAGCAGCAGTAAAAGGGCTTTTTCCTTTAAGCTACATCTTCTTCCAATGATTCCTATTCCCATGCAAGAGACACCACCACCAGGAACCTAATAATCATGCAGAACAATTCTCTCTTCCTTATTCCTCCTCCTGACATCCATGCTATCAAGTCCTGTCTATTTTAACTCCTGTATATCTCTGAAACATTCTTTCCTTTCCATCTTAATCCTCACCATCCAAGTTCAGGCTTATCATCTCTTTCCTGGACCACTATAATTATTTCCAAGTGAGTCCCTTTGCATTACTCTTCCCTCCACTTGTCCTCAACAAAAACTCTTCTATTCACAACAGTAAGAGTGATCTTTCAGAAACATGAATTATTCTTTGAATAAAACCAAAATATTTAATTATTTCATTATGTATGAATCACTTCATACATAAAAATATAAATTCAACGTAAACTCTAAATTCCTCTTGCCCTTTGTTTCTGCAACATTAATAATCTTACTTTTCATCTTCCTTGGTAATTTATGATCATATTTACCTTCTCGATGTAGGACCTGCCACTCTCCCGCAATCCAGGCCTTCCTGGATGCATATAGGATAGTATAGCGTGTCACAACTGTCTCTGGGCCATCTGGGGGTTTCCAGGAAACCAGAGCAGTATCATCCTCTATCAATGTCACTTTTACTCCAACTGGTGGGCCTGCTGGTGCTGTGCAAACATGTAAAACAAACTGTATTACTACAATAAAATGGTTCATAAACACTCAAATAACTGGTTGATAGGCTTAGAAAAACTAAGTCCAGAAAACTAGAAACCACCATTATAAAAATCTCAAAATTGTAGCTTTTAGAGATCAGTAGTAATAATAGTAAAGTACTATTTTTAGCCAGGTATGGTGGCTTACACCTGTAAACCTAGTAGTCTGGGAGGCTGGGGCAGGAGGATCACTTGAGCTCAGGAGTTCGAGATCAGCCTGAGTAAAAGCAAGACCCTGCCTCTACTAAAAAAATAAAGAAACTAGCCGGGCATTGTGGCAGGCACTTGTAGTCCCAGCTACTTGAGGCGAAGGTAGGAATATCATTTAAACCCAGGAGCTTGAGGCTCGGCACCTGTAGCACAGTGGTTATAGCGCCAGCCACATATACCGAAGGTGTCGGGTTCAAACCCAGTCCAGGCCAGCTCAACAACAATGACAACTGCAACAACAACAACAACAACAACAAAAACAGCTGGGTGTTGTGGTGGGCACCTGTAGTCCCAGCTACTTGGGAAACTAAGGCAAGAGAATCTCTTCAAAGTTTGAAGTTGCTGTGAACTGTTACACCACGGCACTCTATCAAGGGTGACACAGTGATACTCTGTCTCAAAAAAACAAAACAAAACCGAGGAGTTTGAGGTTGCTATGAGCTAGGCTACCGTCACGGCATTCTAAGCTTGGGCAACAGAATGGGACTTTGTTAGGGTGGTGCCTGTGGCTCAGTTGAGTAGGGCACTGGCCCCATATACTGAGGGTGGTGGGTTCAAACCCAGCCCCAGCCAAACTGAAACAAAAAAATAGCTGGGCGTTGTGGCGGGCACCTGTAATCCCAGCTACTTGGGAGGCTGAGGCAAGAGAATTGCCTAAGCCCAAGGATTTGGAGGTTGTTGTGAGCTGTGACACCACGGCACTCTACCGAGGGTTAGTGAGACTGTCTCAAAAAAAAAAAAAAAAATTATTCTTTGTCTGAAATTTAATTTCATTTTTGTAATATTGAAGACATACAAATACATAAAGAAGATGGTATATTCCTAGTTTGGAAATTTCTAAGTCAAAGGGATAGCATTTAAAAATGAAAGGCTCTTGGAATACTTTGCTAAATTGCTACCTAGAAAAGTTTACAGTTCCACGAGTAGCACTGTCCTCAGATACTCAATTTCACTGAATCTGAATTATAGCTCTACCTAAAATGTACAGAACATTCACTTAACTTGATCCAGGAGGCCACTGAAGAAAATGCTTCTGAGATCAAAACTTTTGGTTATTCCCTGAAAAGTTGTTAATTAATGAGTGTATAGGTCAGACTTAAATCAAATACTTTATATTTGTGAAAAGGAGTAAAATCTTAGCATTTCAACTGACTCATGTTTAATACGAGCTAAAAGCGTGAAGACCTGGTTTTTGGCCCCACACCTCATATAGAATATTGCCAAAACCACAGCAAAGCAGCTCTATATTCGCTGACATAAATGTCTCCTGCTTTCTCTCAGTATAATCAAACAGAGCAGGAACTATCCTTATAAATTTTCTAGTCCTTTACCCTCATTCTAGAGATAAGAAATTGCAGGTGTAGAGACAAAAAAACATTTAGCCATAGGGAAGCTTACTGAATTGCTGCTCAATCAGCTTGCATCAAGCTTCCGCTCATATAAAAATGAGTTTTAATGTAGGCTAGTAAGATCATTAAAAATGCATTCCACTTATTTAAATTATTTAGTTGTAGCACATCTGATTGAAAAAGTCTTCCCTAAAAAAAACTACACATAAGCCTGTTTGCTTGTGTAATATATACCTTCAGAAGAAAAAAAAAAAATTAAATATAATAAAGGGTAATAAATTCCAAAAGAAACAAAATACATCAACTGCGATGTGGCAACCAATGTAGTATCCTCTTCAAAGTGACATATATAATTTTTTACGTATTTCTTTAAAAATTCTTTTTAAAGATAAAACCCATCCTACGCTGCTTTCTTTACCTTCTGGAAGTGTAGAGTGGTAGACGACAGGGCTCCAGGGGCTGGAAAGCTGATCCACATGTAATCGAACAGCAAATTCGTATTTGGTGTTTGGCTCTAGGTCCTGAACCAACATGTGAGTTTCGGATCTATAATAATAAGCATTAAAGTTGTTAGTACCAGTAGCATATTGCTTCTGAATGATTGTCAGTATTTCCAACCAATAGGCAGGGCATAATATTATTCATTAGCTCCTCATTTTCCTAAAAAAGTGTTTTAGACTAAAAGAGCAATCTATGTAACAAAAACATTTGTACCTCCTCAATATTTTAAAATAAAAAGAGCAACCTGACCTGATTATTAAAACACCACATTTAATATTATCCTATTAGCCTGTAAGTTGCCACTGAGAGGAAACTAAAAATTAACAGTATGAAAATGTCCCAAAATAAAGGGATTTCCTCTGAAAAGTGGAAGTCAAATCATTCCTTGAAAGCATGGCTATGGGCGTTTTTGTAACTCTAACCTAGAAAATGGAATGACAACTAGTCCTACTTTTTTAGCGTGGTCTTCTGTTTGCTAAGTTTAACCACTTCTTGTCTAATCTTGTATGAAGCTGGGAAATTTTTTTAAAAATTGCTTATGTAAGCAATAGGAAGTCTGAAACAAACACGTATTGCTGAAGCCTACACTGGGCTCAAGATGATAAGAAGTGAGTAGGAATAGGGAGGAAAGCAAAGAAAACGACCATTAATGGAGGCTACATACGTTTGAAGGTACACAACCAAAGAAGCATTCTGCAGGCCAACAGGGTTACAGCGGATGGTGTAGTTAATGAGTTGTGCGGTGGTGAACGCAGGCCTCCTCCAGTGCAGGAAGATGGAAGATGAGGTGTTAGCCTTCGCATAGAGATGATGAGGCGGTGGTGGAGGGGGAACCATGCGATCACGAACAGCTATTGAAAAAGAGCGTTAATTTACTGCACAACATAACATTTAAAAGAGGTAAAATGATAAAATCATAACACCCTACCCTGCAAGTACATTTTAAGTTTTTCTTCCACTGGAGATTCATAGTGGTCTAGAAATATATCATCCAAACCTAAACTCTCCATGAGTTAGATAAGGAGTCAAATATAGTCACAAGTCACTTAACAATGGGGATACATTCTAAGAAATGTATCATGATGCGATTTTGTCATTGTATGCACATCATAAAGTACAATTATACAAACCTAGATGGTATAGCTTACACACCTAGGCTACAGGTTACAGTGTACTGCTCCTGAACTGCAAGCCTGCATTGCATGTTACTGTACTAAATACTGTAAGCAACTATAACACAAGGGTAAATTTTGGTGTATCTAAACATAGAAAAGGTAACGCGTTGTTACTCTAGGAGGTTATGACAGCAATGCCACTAGGTAATGGGATTTTTTCAGCCCCATTATAATCTTATGGAGCCAGCATTATACGTTTTGGTCTGTTGCTGACCAAATGTATTATGAACATGAATACATTATTAACATCTAACACGTAGGAAAACAGAAGCACAGAAAAGCCAAATGATTAATTAGCCAAAGACATGCAGAAAGCCAGCAGTATACTTAAGGATAGAACATCCTCTTTACCAATAGTAAAGCTGAACAGCAATTGTAAACGATTGATCTCAACTCAAGGTGAAAACAGATAAAAGAAAAATAGTGTATAGGTATTCAGTGGTTATTTTCCCCAGTTAAATTTCAAATGGTCTTTTGCATACAATATTAACATAAGTGCTTATTAATTCAATACACCTCACTTAAATACATACTGAATACCTATGTGTTCGAGATACTGTGCTAGGCGGCATGGAGGATATAAAGTGAATACACCACCAAAGCTTCCAAGTACTAACAAGACTGAAATTTAAAAAAGGAGGAGAAAAAGGAGTGTGAGCCACAGTGAAATAAACTCCTGTTAACCCCACTTACACACACATCCCGGGGTGCTGACAGTCTGATCTGCCTGGTAGCCATCTTCTATGTTGTTGTAAGCCAGCAGCCTCACATGGTATTTTCTTCTGGGATCTAAAAAGAAACCAATAGGTAATAATTAGGTGCATGCCTCTAGATCTGAGCAAAGGTTCTGGATGGAACCTTTGTAGATTTTGGTTTGATAACCTTCTGAATACATAAAAGTTCTAAGTAAAGTTAAATTTTTCTTTCTCTGTACTGCACAATGACTCAGCAACTTACCTTGGTCAATGACATTGCCAATGAGACTATCTATCCATTATTTATAATTTCAAACAATAACACTACTACAACCCACCTCTTCCTCCTTAAATGACCAAATAGATTCTTGGTTTTAAAAGCCTTGGGTTGCTTCATGGATCATTTTGAGAATTTTTTAAAGTAAGCTACCCTCAGTCATACTTGAGAGTAGCTTACTTAAAAGCATGGAAATCAAAGTGAGATTTTTTTTCCTCCATCAAAGTTCAGGAAAATTATAATTGTCATTCTTTAGTACCTTTGAAATTTTATATATCCACGTATTGTTCAAATGTGGCCTTTCTACAAACCTGCATTTTCTAAATTTAGAACTAAATTCACCAAGAAAGATAGGTTGGGGCTCCCTCTACTGGTGCTCATGAACTATTACAGCACTAGAACTGAAGTCTGGAAACCGGCACATTAAAAGGACTTTTTCAGTGGTTTGAGGAAATAAATGATTATACATTTTAACTGATATCCCTTTTAAAATGTTCAGCAAGTTAATACTATAGATACATTTAAAGTTTATGATGACAATTAACTACAGAATACTTGCCTGGGGCAAAAAAACCTCAAAAGTAACATTATACCTATCTAAATAATAATAAAACAAACACAAAAATTCAATATTTCATAAGGGGAAACAATCATCCTTAATAGATGTGGAAAATAAATGAAATTAAAGAAGAAAAATAATCCTAGAGTGGCAGCACTGTAGCTCAGTGGTTAGGGCGCCAGCCACATGTACCCAGGGCTGACAGTTCAAACCTGGCTTGGGCCTACTAAACAACAATGACAACTACAACAAAAAAAGTAGCCAGGCATTGCAGTGGGCGCCTATAGTCCCAGGGACTTGGGAGGCTGAGGCAAGAAACTCGCTTGAGCCCAAGAGTTTGAGGTTGCTGTCAGCTGTGACGCCGCAGCACTCTACCCAGGGTGACACAGTGAGACTCTATCTCAAAATAATAATAATCATCGTCACCATCATTATCATCATCATCATCATCACAGAGTGAATTACAACATTTAGAAATCCAAAAATAAAATGTGAAATTCATAAAGTATCACAAGAATGGAAAAAAATATCACATGTACTCAGTACTAAATTGGAACTAGCAGATTAACAGTTACACCCTCACATGAGAGAAAAACTCATTGAAATTCAAGTGGGGTGAGGGGTGGGAGGGGAAAGGGTTGGGTAAATTCCCACCCAAAGGGTACATTGCAGGGGTATATGACACACTGCCTGGATGTGGAATACACCTACAAATCAGACTTTAACCTTACAAATGCAAGCTATGGAATCTAATCTTAATGTACCCCCACATTAATTTGAAATAAAAACAAAAGCAAAAGTGAAATTTATGAAACTCTACAAAGTTATTTAAGAGTTTCTATAAATATTTTAGAAACTAGTAAATACATTTTAATATTTAATACTCAACTAAAAAGATGTCTTAAAATATTGACTTTTCACGTCCATTAGTTTTGACAAAATCAAAACCACAAGAAGAAAATTTTCTGCAACTTAGAAAATTTCTGTGCTTTCTAGATAGAAAGATAGGAAGACTAGCATTTGACTATCCTATAGAAAGTGTCTTTTAGAAACATCTATCACAAAACTGTACTTGGTATATGTTATTCCCATTTTAAGCTGGTATAAAGGTATTAAGGAGAACATCCAATATTACAGAAAGCTGAACCAAGAACTTACAGAAATATGGATATTTCCATGACAAAGCATAGAGCCTCTGTATTTACACAGACACTATGCCTCTATCACAAGTAATTTTGTTTCCTTATAATACATTTTAAAATAGAGGTAATTTAAAACACTTCATAAAATGAATTATCAAAAAACAGAGGCACACATTTGTATTTCATCACTCACCTGATTTCTAACACTCAGAACTGAAATTCTGAGGTTTTGGTTCATATTAAATGGCTGTTTCATATGACTATTTTTTTTGAGGTAGAGTCTCACTATGTCACCCTTGGTAGAGTGCTGTGGCATCACAGCTCACAGCAACGTCAAACCCTTGGGCTTAAGTGATTCTTCTGCCTCAGCCTCCCAAGTAGCAGGGACTACAGGCCCCCACCACAACACCCGGCTATTTTTTTGTTGTAGTTGCCATTGTTGCTTAGCAGGCCTGGGCCGGGTTTGAACCTGCTGCCTCTGGTGTATGTGATTTTTTTTTTCTTTCTTTCCTCCTAATATTTTGCTAAACCCATTAGTCCACTGAATTCTGAGTTCAGTATTACAGTATGCCTTTGGAATGAATACAAATAGAATTCAGTTGGCTCTTTGCATTCTAGTTCTTTATAAATTCATAGTGCAACTTTGAGAAATATTTCTTTATTCTATCTCTACTGAATACAACAGGTACAGAGAAAAAGAAGGATAAGAAAGATTTATCCTCAAAGTATTTTATGTTCTCCCTCGGGGAGTCAGATATAGATGCAGCTATTTCTCATAGAAAACTGATGTTGATGAGGGTTTTGAGTACAGACAGGAGATTAACCTTTTTTCTACTGTGCAAACAACTTCAATCAACACTGCATGAATACTCTTTGAAACAATTATTTTGTGCTAGCCATAAAATAAATGAATTCATAAAATGAATTCTCTAAGTTTTCCCTTGTTCTTTATACTAATTTTAAATACAGAATTAAAGTGGTGTTGTTTTTGTTTTTTTTTAGACAGAGTCTCTCTATGTTGCCTTTGGTAGAGTACCATGGCATCCCTGTTCATAGCAACCTCAAACTCTTGGGCTTAAGTGATTCTCTTGCCTCAGCCTTCCAAGTAGCTGGGACTACAGGCACCCACCACAACACCTGACTTTTTTTTGTTGCAGTTGTCATTGTTGCTTTAGCTGGTCTGGGCTGGGTTCCAACCCACCAGCCTCAATGTATGTGGCCGGCACCGTAACCACTGTGCTACGGGCACTGAGCTATAGTGTTGTTTGTTGATCAGACAGGAATGGCTCATATGTCCCAATGAGAGAATGCAGTTGCTCCTTGAATGCCCACAGCACTTGGCTATTGCCCTCTCAAGGTCCACAGCCCCATGTGAGGAGCAGCCGCTCTTCTGATGCCCAGTTGGAAATCACACTGGTTATCAGGGCACAATCATTTCAATTACCAGGTTCTTCCCCACGCAAGTTTACCGAGGCTCACAGAAAGCCAAACTACCAAGCAGCAAAAATCAAGTACATTTTCTATCCAAACAGAAAAGGTAAATTAAAAACCAGAATAATTTTGGAAATTATTTTTATAAGAAAAATAAAATTATAAGACATATTACATGGGAAAAACAATTTAAAGAAGAGAGCAAACCCATTAAAATCTGTTGATACGTGATCTGCTCTTTCTACCCTTCAAAGAACCTCATTTTAAGGGTCAGGTTAGGGGCCAGGCTGAGGAATGAGCCAGGTGGATCTGCCACATGTTCCTCTGTAGCTTTAAAAAATTTGACTGTACTTTCAAAATCTAATCTACCGTATATACTTGAGTATAAGCTGAGTTTTTTCCAGCACAAAATTTGTGCCGAAAAACCCGAACTCAGCACAAATTTTGTGCCGGAAAAAAAACTTGGCTTATACTCGAGTATATGCGGTATATCTATTTTGGTTTGTCAATCTCTAGAGGCCCTGAAACAACCTGGCTCATTCTTATTCATCAATTTGTTAGAAATGTGACTTCACTGTTTAAAAATTTAAAAGAGGAATGAAGGACTAAAGCCCTCAAATAATGTGAAGATGAAGATTATCAGGCCATAAGAGTGATAAGCTAAAAACAAACAAACAAAAAAAAATAACTAATGAATAGTTAGATAGTTAAACAAACAAACAAAAAGAATAACTATCTAATGAACAGAGTTAAGGATACAGGGGAAAAAAAAATAGTTTAGGACCAGTATATAAAATATAGGTAAATGCACAAAGAAGGAACCTCAGCACAGAAGCACAAGTCCTAAAACTTCACAGTTCTACAAAGATCCTCCAGTGCCTGGGGGACAAAGCAGAGATGAAGATCAAACTGAAAAGCTGCAGGGAACAGTTCCCAAGGCCTGTTGCAGCCCTTCTTGTGTCGAGCATTGCCACGTACGTGGTGCTTGGTTACATGCGACTCAGCAGACTTAGGCTATGTGGTTTGAGGTGAAAACAGCAGAGTCAGAAACCCAGCCACAAAGAATAGTGCAGGCCTTCTCAACACCCAGTGGGGAAAAGAGAATCAAGCAGCGAGAGAGGGGGAGAGAGTTGGTTTCATTTCCGTCCAAACTCAACACAAGGGGCACAAAGACCACTCCTCAATTCTTACTGGTCCTGAGATGATGACTCAAATAGGTAGTTTTTGAATTTAGAGTTTTAATTGCTTAAAGATTTAGCAATATATAAAGATGAAAAAGAGGAAAGAAAGCTCAATTTAACACAAATTTTGACTCGAAGTATTATGATTCGTAACAGTTCAGCTCTGGAGTGTCACCTTACATTAAAGTGATCACAGTCCCTACTCACGTGAACTTCACTTTTATCAGGGAGTCAAACTTGACCAAAAATTTTCTCCTTCCTGACACATTGCTATGGCTACACTCTATATGTGTTCTGCACTAGCTTCTAGCACTTGTCTCAGCTTCCTTCCTTTCTGATTCGTTCTCATCACCAGCTCTTCTACTTGATTAATTTTAAACCTGTAAGAAAGTCAGAATCAGATGTCTGGCTGGCCAAAAAAAGAATTCACAGGTATCAAGCAGTTTTGCCAAGTGCCTACAGAAAGTCAGGTGCTGTATGAAAGACTGAAGGATTAGAAAGACAATTCTTGCCTTTAATTTCCATCTATCAAAGAAGACGACTGATAAATAAATTCTGTATGTAAGTATTATTTTTATTGATTGTATAAGCTTGAACAAGTTTCTTACTTTTCTACTCCTCATTTGTTTTTATTTGGAAAAATGGAGATATAATAGGACCTCCCTTTTAGGGACTTTTAAGAATACTACAAGAAACCATGTTTACTAAGTACCTTGTACAGTTCTCATAATTAGTAAATACAAAATACTGTATTGCTCAACTGCTATATATGAGTAAAGTTGCCTGGGAGAAGAGAAAAAGGTACTACCAATGTTATAGTGCACTTAACAAATCTGGGAACCATCTTTGTGAAGTCTTCTGACTATCAAAGATATTCATAAAACAAGATCTAGGGTTCAGAATATCAGCAAATTAACAATTAGCAGTTACTGAAGCTGAACTCTAAGCATGCTTCATCCTTATTAATATCCCCTGGTGCATCCAGCAGGCTAAGGTTCCCTAGTGTGTGTCTGACCTGTATACATGATTAATAGAGCTGTGTTTTGTGGTTATGGCCACTAAGAATGCTTGCTGTTTTGGCAACTATGTCACATGGGGTATAATCCTCTCAGTGGCAAATCCACCTTCATCCATTCCATGTTAATCTAATAATCTCTCATCTGCTAACAAAGAAACAGCCCTAATGAAGATAAATGCTTTGGAAAACAACTTAATAAATTTCTTCCTTAATGGAAGAATAGTAAATCGTTTCACTAAAGGGAAATCTGGAAGAGTTTGAGGACTAGTAACAGAAGCAGATGGACACAAAAATTAATTCAGCATGTTAATTATATCTTGTTTTTACAATTAGGTGTTTATTACCCTCAGTGACAAGAATCAGAATAAGAAAAATAAAGGCCAATAAATTGAGATTCTAAATGGTTTGCCAAAATTGTTTAAAGTTGTATGTATCTAGAACTTCCCTTTATTCCATCCTCACGGAATATGATAGAACAATAAATGGTACATTAGCTATAACTTACACAGCATCTTAAGGAAACTACTAAAAACTCTGGCAGAATATACCCACTTTTCATTGCAACATGTTCCTAAAGACCACACAACAAACTCCCCCCACACATTCCTGCATGTTACTTGAAAATTTTGCATTTCTCTTCTGCATCACTAGATGGCATCAGTGTGCCTGTAAGGAGAGTCATGACCCCACTCTCCAGCTTCACAAAGGGGGGGGGGGGTTGCCATGGTGGTGCATGCCTGTAGTCCCAGCTATTCTGGAGGCTGAGGCAGGAGGATCTCTTGAGCCCAGGAGTTCAGGGCTATGGTGTGCAAATGATCACACCTGTAAAAGGCTACTGCACTCTAGCCTGAGTAACACAGCAAAACCCTATCTCCCCCTTGCCAATAAAGGCGGGGCTCGGTGTCCATAGCACTGTGGTTATATGGTGCCAGCCACATGCACCAAGGCTGGTGGATTTGAACCTGGCCCAGGCCAGCTAAAGCAACAATGACAATTGCAACAACAGCAACAACAACAAAAAACAGACAGGCATTGTGGCAGGCATCTGTAGTCCCAGCCACTTGGCAAGAGAATCGCTTAAGCCCAAGAGCTGGAGGCTGCTGTGAGCTGTGATGCTATGGCACTCTACCGAGGGTGACACAGTAAGACTTCATCTCAAAACAAAGCTAAAACAAAAAAAGGTGGGAGATATTCAGACATCAGTTGAAACTGATGAATGAGCAAATTTAAACAAGTATACATGAAATATAGCTATTGCTTAAGTTTCATCAAATGAAAGGCTTGATGAAATGCAAAGCAGGAAGAAGGGCTGCCTCAGATCAGTATATGCCATACATATAAAATTTCACATGAACTTTGAAAATCTCTGTGAGCTAGGAATTGTTCTTGATACTTGTTCTCTACGGAGAAAGCTAAGAGAAATAGAAGACAATTTTCGCAATGACTCAGCACTACTTAGAAGCTAGGGGACAGTCTGTATAGTGGTTAAGGGCTGAGATGGTTAAACTCTGACTGGATTCTAATACTAGCTTGGTCATCACTGTATAACTTAGCAAAGTTATTTTCTCTCTGTGCACCTCCAAAATGGGCATAGTGGTGACAATAGCATGTATGTCAGGAAACTGTTGGGGGGAATAATTTAATTCACATAAATGTTTAAAAGCATGCTTGACTTTAGTAACAATAATAATACCATACTGAGAAAAACAATAATGTAAAAACAATTACTATTAATATCCCATAACTCCCAATCTCTGCTCTCTCGTGAAAGAGTGAAAGAACCAGACTATATGTTAGGGTCTGAATCAGGTTTCCTCAACTATAAAATGGGGATTAAATGAGTTTGTAAGTGTAGAATGTTTAGGAAAATACCAGGCACTTGGTAGGTGCTTTTTAGTGCTAATTAAATAAACGTAAGGGAGAAAACAGATTTGGGAATTAGGAGGTTTGGATTTACATCTTGGATTACCTTGCTTGGTGGCTGCAAAAGTCACTCCACCTCTTGGAACTCACATTCCTCATCCATAAGATTAGAAAGCTGACATGTATCAATAGCTTTCAAATTTGTTTAGATGAGAGTGTATGAGGGACCTAAGACAAAAGCAAACCTCTGCATCATGCAAGATAGAAGTAACAGCTGCAAAAGAGGTCTGTTAAAATTGTAAGAGCATTCCTAAGAGAGAATGATTACTACTAATGTGGAGAGTTGGGAGGGCTTCATAGAGGAGGTGACATGTGAGTACCAGGTGACTCTATAACATGCAAGGGGAAGAAAAGATCTAGGCCAAGGGAAGGGTATCAGTAAAGGCTTAGAGACAGGAGCACGGGCGGGGATTGAAGCCAAGGAACAGGGAAGAGTTTAGATTTGCAGCACTAAAGTAAACGAATGAGGGTCACATAGAAACTTTAGGCTGAGAGCCAGGGCAGGCGTGGTGGATTTTACTACATTCACCTGGAAGACAGCGAACTAAATGGAATTGCTGAGAGAAGGAAGGACAAAGAAGGGGGGAGTACGAAAGTGACAAAGTTTCTAGCATGGGTCAAACAGCACAAGTGGAAGAGGGTGTGCTTGGCAGAGGGTTGTCCTTCAGCTCCCAGTCTATGCTTCCAGGTTTACGTGTCTGAGAAATCATCAGAAAAGCAGGAAGAATATGTGTAAATTAAGAGAGTACATTCTGGAAAATGGAATCCTTTCCTACTGAGTGGTGTTGTGACTAAAATCCTCCCCCCCTTTTTTTGCCCACTTCCTAGTTTTAGGTTATCTCAGAAACGGGCCAGGTTGCAAGGCCTAAACAAGTAGTAGATACTATTATGACATTCGAGGCCAGAGGCAGTGACTCATGAGGAGTTCCAGACTAGCCTAGACAAAACTGCAAGATCTCCATCTTTACAAAAGAAAAAAAAATTTTTTTTTTTTATTAGCCGGGTGGGGTGGAACATGCATGTAGTCCTAGCAATATGGAAGTGTGAGGTGAGGCCCAGAGTTCAAGGTGATGGTGAGCTATGATGGGGCCACTGCACTCTAGCATGGGCAACTGAGTGAGATCTAACCTCTTGAAAACATAAAATGAAATATGCTCTCGACTTTGTTTTTAACCTGAATAAATAAATAATGAAATAAAAAGTACATTCAAGGTAATCAAATAGAACAAAAACAGAATAATCAGAAATATAAACATTAAGTTAATTGTACTTTAAAAGAAAAAAAATTCAGCAATTCCAATCCTGTTGGATCTTGGTCCTTATACTTCTTGGACCTTATACTTATACTCTGTCCTTATACTTCTTTAAGACACAAGGCAAAGACTAATAAGCTTGCTTAATAGAAAGCTTCCACACCACACCTTTCCCCAAATACCATGAACACTAATGCTCTCTGATTAGAAATTAACTCAGATAGTAAAACTGATGGACATCAATTCCAAACTTTACGGACTCTGTGCTGTTATACTAACAGATTAGTTTGTTTCCTGAAAAATGCATAATAGAAAACAATTATTTACAGAGTATTGGGCTATGGACCAACCGTAAGAGATAATAATATTGGTGTTATGAGATCCAGGCCTTTGTTTCTTTTAGCTGCTGTTTGTTCGTGAGGCTCCAGAAGCCTTGAAAAGAGTCAGGCCAGAGCCAATGGGTCATGGCCAGATAAAATAAAGAGAAAGCCTGAAGTCAGGACCATGAAAAAACTCTTCCCCCACAGGAATGAGTCCACCTCTGACATCATTTCCAAAATTCACCTCTGGTGAAGACTTAAGAGAGTTTTAGTTCCCATCATCCTATGGAAAATTCTCAGCTAATGGGGGGAAAAAAATTCTTGTAGTACCAAAGGAAGATAAAGCAATCATATCTATTATACTTGAGGACCGCCCCCTGCTACTTGTTCACTGTACAGACATGAGCATGCTGGAAAGATCTAATAAAATGCCTTAAGAAAATAAAAAGCATAATTTTAAAAAATCATTATATATTATTTTAAATTCTATGCTTAAAAAGCTGCTCTAGAGAAGCTTTGCTTATATTAGCAACAGCGCATCATGATTAATATAGCTTCAAAGCATTAGAAATAGTCCAATTGGATTATACAATCTATGCAAAGGTAAGTAGCAATCAGAAAGTCAGCCAATACAAGATCAGCCCGTGTAAAGTCTGAGTAGGAAATGATCAGAATAAGTTAGAAAGGTGAAATTCTGAAGAAGGATGAAACCTAATGTCTGGCCAAATGTCAACTTTTAATGTAATCTTTTGTGCTACAAGGGTCTGTGCAAGCCTTTTCAGGGCTATTGTTCCCATGCAGTCTGACTGGAGAGCTCCTTGGTGTGGCTAGCCAGAGTGACTGCACTGCCCCCAAGCCTATACCTTCAACACAATATCCCCCATATAATTATTCAGTGAAGAGGCCAGCAGTTCGGAGGGCTGTGACACCTGGGTCATGGCCTCTGACACAGAATCTGGGGCCAACTCAAATCTGGTTCAGCAGCAGAGGAGCAGCAAAAATTTAGTTAAGGGGGATGGGTGGGAAAGGAAAGCAGGATGAAATACTACACTTTAAAATGCTATGTTTAACGAAATCACAAACCACGTTTGAACGTGATGTGCCTTCAAGTTTTCCCAATATTTTAAGACGGTGTATTTCTTTGCTCTAAACCATGCTAAGATAAGATCTCATCTAAGAGGGAATTCTTTGTCTTACATCAGCAAATTAATGTAAGGATGGAAAAAGTAAATTCATGATGGTTAAGATAATGTCTTACGTGATTGCTAGAAGGTTGATTTAAAAACAGGTTTTTAGCTAAAAGAACATAAACCTTAAGTCTATATTAAAAATTAATTTTTGTTTATAAACTGAATTTCTATATGGGATTTTTATTCATAAACATTTTTCACTTTGTCTGCATTATAAATTTAAAGGAGTTTTCTTTAATAATGACTATGCCGAAATGTCATAAATTTGTTGTATGGCAATACAGAGTATTGTATTTACAGTAGACAGAATGGCAGTTGGAACAGTCCATCTTCCACCCCCCTGACTTTTCCTGTGTGCTCCTGCCCAGCTCTCATAGAAGCTGATGGTAGAGTATTTGTCTAAACCCTAAATGACTCAGTCTCTTTTGTTCTTCCCCCCTGGAGAGGCTTAAGACAAATAACACCTCTCACTCCTAGTAAAAACATCCCCTCTCCTACTGAGTTTAGGATAATTTAGAAGAAAGTTCTTTGTATGTGACATTTGAGAATCAGTTGCTTACTAAAGTAAGTGTATCCTACTGATAGTCTCTAGTTTTAAGACCTCCGCTGAACGACTGAGATTGTTTTGTAAAATCCAGATGCATAAAGCTTCACCGATTATATTGTGTTCACTAATGTTTTGATTGTGTTATTTCTTTTTTGATTATGTAATCTCACTTTGATACATCTGTCAGCCTTTCAAGGGTTCTTTTGAAAATATTTTTCATTCTTGACAAATGCATTACTTTAGGTTGTCTGGATAAGAAATGTTTAGGGCTGAAGATTTTTACTTGAATTTTACTATAAGTCAATTTGATTTATATCCAAACACTGAAAAAGTAATTTGAAAGTGATATTTGGAGGGTCCTACAAACATGGTTCTTTTTTCTTTCTTTCTTTCTTTTTTTTTTTTTTTTGAGACAGAGCTTTAAGCTGTCACCCTGGGTACAGTGCCGTGGCATCATAGCTCACCTCAACCTCCAACTTCTGGGCTCAAGCGATTTTCTTGCCTCAGCCTCCCAAGTAGCTGGGACTACAGGTGCCCGCCACAATGCCCAGCCATTTTTTGGTTGCAGCTGTCATTGTTGTTTGGCAGGTCTGGGCTGTATTCAAACCCACCGGCTCTGGTGTATGTGGCTGGCTCCTTAGCCTCTTGAGCTATAGGCGCCAAGCCAAAACATGGTTCTTGATGCGGGCACCTCATCGACCCAATTTTATAAGATGACCGATAGTACCATCAAGTAATGGACATATGCTGAAGGTTGGTATTTCCTTGGGGAAGGGAGGAGAAAAAGAAGACTCCATAAGAGCAGTGGCTTAACTGTCCCAAAGTTTATACTAGTGATGTGTGAACCATACTAACAAAGCTGTCCACATATTCCTGAACAATTTAAAAGTGAGTAAAATGTAGTGATTACTGATTGCAAGAATGTATAATTCTAACATAAAAAGTGTTAGTGGGTGGTGCCTGTGGCTCAAAAGAGTAGGGCGCCCGCCCCATATATTGGAGGCGGTGGGTTCAAACCCAGCCCCAGCTAAAAACTGCCAAAAAAAAAAAAAAAAAAAAAAAAGGATGAAGTGTGTTAGACTTTGCAGGGGTCCTCAAACTTTTTAAACGGGGAGCCAGGTCACTATCCTTCAGACCATTGGAGGGCCGGACTATAATTAAAAAAAGCAACTATGAACAAATTCCTATGCGCACTGCACATATTTTATTTTGAAGTAAAAAAACAAAACGGGAACAAATACAATCATACCGCCGCATGTGGCCTGCGGGCTGTAGTTTGAGGACCCCTGGAATAGGGTATGGGGTATGTGTGTAGTATCCTAGAACAATTAAGAAAGTACGCAAAAATTTACAAACAAGTCTACTTAAGTTCTTATGCAAGAAAATAAAATAAATTCCTTTGATTATGTTAATATTTCTTTAAAGAACAATCCTCACCCTAAAAGCACCCTAAGTACAATACTTGACTCATGCTACTGTACTTGGCTTAGCATTTGTTTAAGTAGCTGCACTGCCAACACACATATACGGTCTGTCTCTCATACATCATTGCCTTACAAACAATATTTTTATAGACTGACAGAGGGAGCCCATTCATGACAAACAAACTTCCCCTGCAGCTACGAAATAAATTTCCTTCCAGGACTAACATTTCTCCATTTCACTGTCATGAGCTCACTATGCCATTTTGACCCTTTGTAAAGCAACATGAAAATACCATCTATCATCTCCTGAACCACAGCGGCTTGGTCTGAGGTGCACAGTTTCATTGCAAAAACATCTGTAGTTTGATAACCATCCCTCCAAACCTTAACCCTCAGCAGTGAAAAGCCTGTTTACAAGATGGGAAAGATGCAAGTAGACAGCTTGAAACCAATCTTAAATTTCTCAAGTGGGAAATGCAAGGTGGTAAAATATCAGCCTCATCAATCATAATGATAAACCATGATTATTTATTTATGTCTCCTTTAAAACTCACAGGAAACACTATGTTACTGCACTGAATGCAGCACTATGGAACTGATATTAATGTTAAACGGAGAACTCTGGGAGTTTTTTTATACAAGCAGATGCAGGTCATGAATGTGTTAATTAGCTGTAAACATTCTACTCAAATTCTCTATAAACCTTAAATCTTTCAGACACTGAAGATCTTTGGGGTATTAAAAGGGATTTGGTTTATTAAAACAGTTTTCAGCACATAAATGGAGACTCTCAAGACACTTTGAACATATAGCGTAAAACCAAAAGAATTTTTCTGCTAAAAAAATTTAACAGATCTGAAGTTTCTTATATTCAATCTGAAATATATTATACATGCCAGCTTATAAACATTCCATGGATAAAAGAGATATTTAGTTGATTAAGGAAACAGCCTTAGTCTAGAGTATTTTTGTATTACCTAACCAGCTACAATTTTTAGTTCCTCAGATGGGCTTTAATTGGAAGAGCTACTGGACAGTATGAACAAGAAATCGATTTTCTGTGCTGACTGATGTAATTTTTGAATATTTCCACATTTTTATAAAATTGTTTTATATAAGTCATTATTTTAGACTGTTTTAACTATGTGCTTAAAAACTGTAAAAACATTCTCTAATTTGAAGGTACTGATTAAAGACTAAAAGCACAGTGCAGAGCACTTTATTATGTGCTTTTATTGCCCTTTCAAATTATTTTTTAAACACTTCAATATGTTTGATTTATTTCTTGTTCTCTTATCTGTGTTTTTTCTTTTGTTGAATCATGATATTTCACATCACACATAACTACCTGAACAAGTTTCCCTAAATATAAGGATGTTCTCCTACATAAGCACATCATCATCGTTATACCCAACAAATTTAACAACAAAATTCATCTAACACATACTCTGGATTTAAATTTCCAAAACTGTCCCACTAATGTTCTTTATAACTGTTTTTTCCCCACCGAGAATCGACCTGAGGGTCACTCCCTCCACATCGTGTTTCCTGTATTTGAAACTGTCCCTTGCTGTCACCCTACTTCACCCAACCCCTTTGACATGACGACACACTTGATGAATCCAGTTTAGTTGTCTTGTAGAATGTTTCACAATCTGGGTTTGTCTGGTTGTTTCCTTGTTGTTATATTCAGGCTAACTATTTTTGGCAAGAATACTCCCTAACTCCGTAAGTTAAATTAATGACTTTAATCTGGGATATTTTATGATGGGACATAAAACTTAAATCCATGTTTTTTATGAGGGTGTATTTGTTAGGTTGCTTGTTGAAGAAGGATGTCATGGTTTTGATAGCTTTTGTAACCCAGAGTAGCATAATTTCAATTTCCTCACTAGCTAATTTTATCTCTATCAATTTACATATATCTATCTATACAAATGTTTGTGTTTATCATTTGCTTGATACTGAGGACAATAAAAACACCAACATGTTTTTAGACTTGTAAGATTTTTAAAAATATCTGGGATTTTGTATACATACAATATAAATGCAGATTTCTTTTTTTAATTACCAATGAGTTACTATGGAATGTTAATTTGGAAGTGTACACAGCACAAGAGGAGAGTATACTAAGAATCATACAAGTATGCAATTGAGTCAACATGGGGCAGAGAATTAATACAATTAAAACAACCACTGTAATTTCTCTGAACAGAGATGGGCACAGAAAAATAGGCCTTTTAAAAGATTGTCTCCTTACTTCTTGAGGTTTTCAGAGGCTTTCAATGTAGTTCCTATTGTTTTGGGGGGTCAGGATTGAGGCCCATCTGCCATGACTTTTCCTCTGAGACAAAAGGTCATTTTATGAAAAGGTTAGCAGTGTCACTAGTGGAGAAAGGGGAACACACTGAAAGTCCTCACACTTGATCATCCAGATGGAGAAAGGAGGAAGTTCAAAACATGTTTGTTTCTTCTACTAGTATCTCTATGTCATCCAAAACCCTGTAACTTGTTAAATGATCCCAGAAACAACAGGAATCTTCTTTTCCTTAAGTCATCATCAATCAGAAATTAAAATGATTGCAATACATAGATTCACAGAGAATCTCCAACAATTGAGTTTTCTGGAAGTATTATATCTTGGGAATTTAATTTGTGTATTGAGACCTCTCTCTAATTAAAATAGCCTGTGTCTGAGAGTAAACAGTAGGTGTAGTTTGCTTTGACTGCAACGAAGCTCACAGCTCAACTTGTAGGCCATTTCTACTAGGGTACAAGAACTTATAGCATGCAATAAAAAAATAAAATCCTACTTTCATTGATTTTCCAACCTTTATGTATCTTTGCCCCAATTTCCTCATGTAGGTATATTCAATTTTAAATACTATTTTTTTTCATCATGATCAAATACATGTTTTTTTTTTTAGAGATGGAGTCTCCCTTTGTTGCCCTCAGTAGAGTGCCATGGCGTCACAGCTCACAGCAACTTCCAGCTCTTGGGCTTAGGCGATTCTCCTGCCTCAGCCTCCTGAGTAGCTGGGACTACAGGCACCCACCACAACGCTATTTTTCTTGTTGCAGTTTAGCTGGGGCTGGGTTTGAACCCACCACCTTTGGTATATGGGGCCGGCGCCCTACTCACTGAGCCACAGGTGCCGCCCCAAATACATGTTTATTATAGAAAATTTATAAAATTCAAATAAAAAGTAAAAAAGTCTTTAATACCAGCACTGAGAAACACTGTCAACATTAGGTTGTTACATTTTTTTCATTCCCTTTATTATCCATGTGTATACATATTCAATTGTTCAATTTTATAACCTGCTTTATTTTTTTTAACCTGCTTTATTTTTACTTAATATACTATGAACTATTTGTCACGAAATAGTCTTCTAACACGTTCCTTTCAATGTCCACATTTGTTCAAATTGTATGGATATACTATTGTTTATTTTAACAAACCTCAGCAACTAAATATTTAGGTTTTCTCCAGCTTTTCCAATTATAAATGATGTGGTACACACTACAGTGAATGTTCATGGTTAAATGTTTCTGCATGTTCATTATTATTTTAAAATAGGTTTCTATACTGGAATTCCTAGGTAAACAAGTGTGCATTTTATAGGTCCCCTTTTTTGGTATCGGTCAATTATCCCTAGAAAAGGCGTATATCAATTTACATTCTTCTCTTTAGTTTGAGTTTTTTATTTTATTGGATTTTATTGTTTCTATATTGAGTCATTTGAAGTCTTTCTTAGCAGGAAACAGACATATAAATTCGAAATAATGACCCCAGTTAGATATATTTACACGATCTACCAAGGAAGGTGTACCAAATATGCTGCCCTCTGTCTGAGCAGGTTCCACAGGTTATTAGCACTCTGGCATGCTGAGAAAGCTAAGATGCCATCGTGAGGAGCCGAGGCAACCGCTCTAGTTTCTACGATAAACCATGATAAATGTCAATGGAGTTAGCTGTCTTGGCTAAATTCGAGAGACCTAAATTAAGCAGATTAGCACAGCCTACTTTTTTTTTTTTTTTTTTTTTTACAGCCTACTTTTTCTGGGATGTTATGCAAAGTCTTCAAATGTCTCAAAATGGAATAGAAAAATATACACAATTTCAATAAACCACGTCAGGATTACGTTAGAGAACCCTTGTGAGATCACTCTAACCCACTGATAAATCAGGTGGTTTAGATAGGAAGAGTAATAGTATTAGGAGTACCAGTATTTAGCCCGTGGTGATGGTTATTCCATGACTATGTTTTACATCATGCCCCTTTACTGTCCCATCAGAGTCCCTTACCTAGTTAACTCTTACTATCCTTCACAACGCAATTCGAGGTAAGCTTCTCACCAAAACTTACCCAGACCTCCACCCTAAAAATACAGTGTCCACTATCACATGGCCTCTTCACCCTCTGTATGTTTACATCACAACACTTACCAAAATTTGTAATTATAAATTACGTGGTGATTTGATTAATGCCTATTTCCTTTTCTAGACTATAAAGCTTCATAACTGAGTGGTCACTTAGAAAACCTGATTCAGGGCAGTGCCTGTGGCTCAGCGGGTAGGGTGCTGGCCCCATATGCCAAGGGTGGTGGGTTCAAACCCGGCCCCGGTCAAACTGCAACAAAAATATAGCCAGGCGTTGTGGTGGGTGCCTATAGTCCCAGCTACTTGAGAGGCTGAGGCAAGAGAATTGCCTATGCCCAGGAGTTGGAGGTTGCTGTGAGCTGTGTGACACCACAGCACTCTACTGAGGGCGATAAAGTAAGACTCTGTCTCTACAAAAAAAAAAAACGAAAAAGAAAAAAAAAAAAAGAAAAAGAAAACCTGATTCAGTGTTTTAGAATGGCAGTCTCCAAATTTTTTTTACTTTACCCTCCATTAATTTTTTCAAGCATGCATACTCACGATATATACCTTTGTTTAATTGTCACATACATAAGTGTCACTGTCCTAATAATATGTACGTTATAAAATAAACGTACAAAAATATTTTAAAAGGCTAAGATGAAAAAGTTTTTTTCACTAACAGCCTGACTGTAGGTGCCCTCCAGGCCATAGAGTGTGTAATTAGCACACGGCTTAAAATTTCATTTGCATTAAGTTTTTTTAAAAACAAAAAAAATTAAACCAAAAACAAACCAAAACCACAAGTATAATTACTACTATACAAACTGTTTTTTCTATCCACCCTTAAGTTTCTTTCATGTGATAATGGTTTCATTTTAAAAAATCTCCTCTCCTTTAACTCAGGTCTTTAAGGACCTCGGACACATCTAAAGATTCTTTACATTCACCAGAAACTCCCAGAGTGGGGTGAGAGCAGACATGTGGTTTGATTAATGAACAGTATTGATTTAATTTTCTACAAGAGTTCTTCCTTCTCTATGGAGATGCTATTTGCAATTCACATAAAGTATTATACACCATGCTTATGTACTCTTAAATATAGGAGAATGAAAAGTTTACTGAAGTTTTTCCTTCCTTTGTAAAAATACATATGAAAAAGTTTTAGCCTATAAAACAATCAACAGCCTATTGATAATCATGTGAATCTTCCTAAGACCAAGGAAACTTTTTATTGGAGGTTTTATTAGCATATACAGAAAGGAAGCAGAAAATACAACTGTTAAAATCAATTCAGTAAATAAACTTCAAGTTATAAATACAAAGGATTCTGAAAAATACTGGAATATTTAAAGAGATATAAACAAATTAAAGATTCAGTATAAAGCTATTAGCTAAATAGTTATTAAATAGATCTGATTAGTAAATTATGAAAGTTTCTTCATAATTTAGAATCCAGTTAAAAAAATTCTTTTTTCTGGAGACAAACATGGGGACTCATTTTGTTCTCATACACTTTTTATGTAAGAAAATTAGATTTCTTCAGATATAAAGAAATAAGCAATTTGTGATTCCCGCCCTAACTTTTTAAACTTTTGATTGTGCTATTTCTACGGAAGTTTTCTGTTGTTTTGTTTTCCCTTTAAGAAAACAATCACTAACAACTATCCAGATATTTCAGATGGGAATTTTAGGAGAGAGATGGTTGCTAAGGGCAAGAGAGACAGAGAAAGGACCCTGGGCACCCCGGACTCCAACTACTCTGACACCAGACCTCAAAGTTAACTGACATCAGACCCCAAACTGGAAACACATCACAACCGTCTTTCACTTTACAGATGGATTAAAAACAAAACAAAACACAGCCACTGGAAACAATGGAACTTCTCTGCCCTGTTTATTTTCTTCATCTCCACAGGGGCCTTACTCTATTTAGGGATCTTTTCAGTCAGGTATGCGGAGTGAGGCTCCACAGTACTGTAAATCTTTACCCAGCACCAAAGGTCAGGGGTTATCTGTGCTATGTAGTTTCAGGGTAGATGATTTTCTTTACTTTCTTTTCTTTCTTTTTTCTTTTTTAACCAAGAAGACAAAACATATGCATACAAATCACAGCAAGCTAATTTAGGTCTAAAAAAATTTTACTCTTCTATAGATAAACTGCTTTCTCAAGAAAACCAGTAAATATCAACTTTTCAATCATACTACAAAGAGAAACCAGATGCAATTGAGCCCCCATCCCCCCCTACCACTTTTCTGCTATAAAACTTGCCACACAGCTGCTAAAGTAGTAAAAGTTCAAACCTGCAAGTGTTGATCATTTAGGCAAATGCATCAATTCTGTTCTAAGAGAAGGGGCATGGAAACATTGCATAATCCTTAAAAATAAAAAAGGAGTATCTGTGTATCATTTTTGTTCACATATTACACCTTACTTAATAACAAGACAGATGTTTTTCACAGACCTTTCCATGTTTTAGACCGTTTCAAAAGGTGACGACAATTCAAAACTAAAAATATTAAAAAAAAATTTGCTATTGATAACATCCCACGGGGTTTCCTTAATGCAATTCTGATACAGTACAATACACAGCACAAAAGAATTTCTTCTTTCAGGGCACTATCATTTTCATGTTGTTTGTAATCCTCTGAATTTAAGAAGCAGAATGCAAACTGTGATAGCCGTGCTATTACATTTGATTTGATTACAAAAAACTCAGAAAAAGGTTTTCAAATATTGAAGAGTGCAAAATATTTCTGTGACTTGCTAGGAGATTCCATTTGAAATGCCATCTACCTTTCTCCCACAATACAGCAATCTAATCCCCTTTGCTTCTTTCTTGTTTAAAATTCCTCTGTCTTTGGTGGCAAGTAAGAGAGACTGATAAACAGGAGGACTCATTTAGAGTTTAGAATTGCACCAAACTAACAACAAACCTAAGCATGACCATATCTATATGGAAAAATCTGTTCCTGCAGGTCTCTGAAGATGATTTAAGAAAAAAAAGGACTGCACCTGAAGTTGTATCTCAGAAAATGAGAATGTGCAAAGCTGCGTACAGTAAGAGAAATTTCAGTGACACTTTTTGGATGTGCCCCTCTTTTGACAGCATGATTTAACTTCCTTTGTCTGACAATCACGCTGACTAGTTTCTCCAGGTTCTTTGCTCATTTCCCTCAATGTAGCCAAGCCAGAGCGACACGCAGTCCCTTAGGGCAGAATGTGTGGCCTCGGCTTCCAAGTGCCCAACAATGATTCACCATCTCTTATCTTGTGAAATATAAACCCACATATTAAGCTGCTGTGGACATCTCCACTGGGACACTAATCTCTCCAACCCAACATGATCAAAGCTGAAATCAGTATCTCCTATTTCCCCAAACCTAGTCTTCCTCCTGAAAGCCCTACTTTAAAGTGTCATCCCCGGGGCAGCGCCAGTGGCTCAAAGGAGTAGGGCGCAGGCCCCATATGCCAGAGGTGGCGGGTTCAAGCCCAGCCCCTGCCAAAACTGCAAAAAATAAAAAATAAAAATAAATAAATAAATAAAATTAAAAAAAATAAAAGTGCCATCCCACTGAACTCTTGAGTGTCAAATTCCTCACTCTCCCTAGTCATATTTACACACAACTAACAGTTACTGAGCACTAACTTCAGATCAATCTACTCTTTTGAGGGTTCCACATTTAATCCAGCCTAGGTGGTTAGAGGAAACTGAGGTTCATCAAGGTGAAGTAATCCTAGTGGGTTGGAGGGTTAGGTTCAAACTCCAGCCATCTGATCTCAAAACCCTCAGTCTTTTGTCTTAATTTTTAAATTCACATATACTAAAGTTGACATTTTTGTTGTTGTACCGCCTTTTTTTTTTGTTTGTTTAAGAAATTGCTTTTAATAGAAATTTAAAAATAGAATTAAATGTAGTATACAAAAGGCCTTCATTTTGAAAGTGGAGATGAAATCTTTCAGGTCTTGTGATTGAATATGACTTCTAAGATATCAAAACTCCTTATTTTTATTTTGCAATTTAAAAACAAACATAACGCAGCTAACATTGCATGCACAGTATTTACATATTTAAAAAGTGACAATTTTTAAATACAAAATTGAGGTTTGTTATATAGTAATTTTTATTATTTTCCTGGCATGCATCCATGTTGTCATGATGCTCATATGAAATAGATCAGGTCAGGCTTTTGTTGTTGTGTAACACATATACACATTTCTGTAACCAGCACCACAGTCAGGAGTTAACAATTCCAACCACATGGAAGCTCCCAGTGCTTCCCTCTGTGGTCAAATACTCAGGTTCTGTCCCCACCCCTAACCTGTGGCAATCACCAATCTGCTTTCCACCCACAGTTTTGACTTTGTGAGAATGTTATATGAATGGAAACGTATAGAATGTAACCTTTTGACACTGGTCTCTTTTACTCAATTTATTTCACTCAATTGTGAATATACATCTCTGTACAGTTTTTTTGTGTGTGACTGTTTATTTTTCTAGGATTAAAAATCCTTAGGCTGGGATTGCTGGGTCATATGGTAGTGGTGTCGTTTAACTTTATAAGAAAGCACTAAAATGTGTCAGAGTGGCTGTTATCATTTTGCATTCTTACAGTAATGCTTAAGAGTTTCAGATGACTGCTATCCATATCAGCACGTTATTGGTATTTAAAAAAATTAGTCATTATTCAGTATGTAGTGGTATCTAATTGTAATTTAAATTTTTAAATTTGTATTTCCCTAATGTTTTTTCCTTTCAAAAGTTTAGCAAGAGGAGAATTTGCTTAACACTACAGAACATTTCAAGACTTGAGTTACAAAACAATACCACATTATTGCACTTGTAACTGGCCTCCCTTTTATACAAGCAAAAGCAAAACTTGCATACACTAAAAGTTAAAGTAACTTAATTCTATGGAAACCTTTAAAATGAAAGGTGAAGCTTATGTTAAAAGAATAGATGAACACATTTTTGTAAACCTATTTTTTGTTTAAAATTGGTTAATCAAGTTATTAAATATTTGTTTCTCCCTTGGCTGACCTATTTTTCATATATAGACTAGAAATAATGAAATTTATATGACTTTTTCTTTTTCTGCCTAGGTTGATGTTTCTAACAAAGTAGTTTTATGTTACATCCATTCAGATTATAAGCATTCTGATTTATTTAAAAAGGGATTGTTCATCCAAAAAATTACTTTAAACAGTGTACAGGACTGGTGAAGACTGGCTATTTCACATTAGACAATACAATATATGTCTGCCATATGGCTGGTCTCTGTAAATGCTCTTTGCTGGTCTCAAGGAAGGTGCCTTGTGTATGGAATTAGTCCACTCCTCTTTCTTGTAGAAATGTAAGTCTCCTCACTGAGTCCCTGTGCATAATCATAGTAATCAGCACCACTTTGGGCTGGGGTGTAGTAGCTATTATCATGAGAATCATAACTCTGTTTATCACAAACAGTGCCATATCCATCACCATAATCATATTCTCCATAGTCTCTTGTGTTGGGGGGCAGGGGTGGAAGTCTGGTAGTTGGGAGGACTCTCCTTGCTCTGGGAGTGAGAGGTTTTATTTCCTGATTCCCCCGCCCTCCAGTGAGTAGACTCCCTTGGGAGTCTCCAACAGGGGGCCTCCCCTTCCCCTGGTTATTGTTGGGGTTGGTACACCTCTTGTACGCAAGGTAGGTTTCCCTTGAACCACTTGAACATTTGCATTTTCTGAACCACCATTTAAATATATTAATTCTTGAAGCTGTGCTTGCCTAATCTCATCTTTATAGTCAGGGATGAGGAACTTTTTGATTTCTTCCATAGCGTGTCCCACAAGGACATAAGATCATCACTGAGGTGGAAGTCTTTGCTTCTCCACTTTCCTCAACTCTTCTTCCTTTGCTTTGTCTCTCATGGAACTTTTCCAAGAATGGAATTTACTATTATTATTATTATGATGATTATTATTATTGTTTTTTGTACGACTACTACTATTCTTATTATTGTTGTTGTTTTTTGAGACAAGAGTTTCACTTGGTTGCGTTCAGTAGGGTGCCGTGACATCACAGCTCACAGCAACCTCAAACTCCTGGGTTCAAGCAATCCTTCTGCCTCAGCCTTCCCAGTAGCAGGGACTATAGGCACCTGCCACAATGCCCTGCTATTTTTAGAGATGGGGGGTCACTCTCGCTCAGGCTGGTCTCAAAACTGTGAGCTCAGGCAATCCACCCACCTCGGCCTCCCAGAGTGCTAGGATAACAGGAGGGAGGCACTGTGCTCAGACTGTACTTTATTTTTTTTAACATCAATTTTTTTGTTTTTATTTATTTCAGATTATTATTTGGATACAATTAGATTGTTTGCATTTGTTTTTTTTTTAATTGTTAAATCATAGCTGTGTACATTAGTGCAATCGCCTATTAGTGCAGTACCCATTCTAAGATATTGCATTTGTTAAGTAAAGCCCAAGTTGTAGTTTAGCCCTTCACCCAGGAGGTGTGTCATGTAACCCGCAATTGTGCCTGTTAGGTGAGAGCTTACCAAATTCCTCCCTTCCCTCCACACTTAAATTTAATTGTGTTTTTCTCTTGTGTGGTCATGTAGTTATTTATCTACTAGTTTCATATTAGTATTGAACACATTGGATACTTGCTTTTCCATTCTTGTGATACTTAGGAGGATGTTTTCCAGATCCATCCAGGTAAAAACAAAAGATGTAAAGTCTCCATCTTTCTTTATGGCTGAATAGTACTCCATGGTGTACATTTACCACAGCTGATTTATACATTCGTGAGTTGATGCGCAGTTGGGTTGCTTCAACATCTTTGCAATTGTGAATTGAGCTGTGATAAACATTCTATGTACATGTCCTCATGGTAAAATGATTTTTTTTTCTTCTGGGTAGATACCAAATAATGGGATTGAAGGATCAAATGTAAGGTCTACTTTTACCTCAAGGATGGACATTTTTGTCAAAGTTTCTTCTTGTAAATGCTTCAGAGAATTGCCACTTGTATCCAGAAGTTTCCCCACTAAGTTGAACTTAGGGAATTGTCTTATAGAAATTAACACTTTATGTTCCAGCTCATGTTGGAACATGTTCATGTTCTTATTCATCACCACGTCAATGTACTTTTCTTCATCCTTGCTTCCTCCTTTTTCAAACTTTTCTATTTCTTGGTTCACCAGCTACAGATTGTGTTTGAAGGAAGGGTCCAGAAGTTCTTCTCTGCTATCAGGTCGGGTAGGTACCACTCCTCCACCCTGGCAGGCTGCCCAGGGTCTCAACATAGACTCAGTCGGGAGGGCAACAGCTGCCCTACAACCCTGACCACACCCAAGCCCCTAGCAGCACTGACACTGGGGCTAGATCCCTTAACAGTCACTAAGCCTGGTGGGTGGGGGTGACACAAGAGGTGGGAACCAGGTCGCTCAGCCGGGATGCCTGGTGGCTGCACAGTGGCTGGTGCCAAAGGCACTCCATGTTCTGGGTGCCAACCAGTGTGGTCAGGTAGGCCCTCAACTGTACTGCCTGCTCAACAACCCTGAGGCAATTCTGGACAAGCCCTGCCAGACCACACCTGCGCCTGAGCTGCAGCTGAGGCCTGCTAGCCACAGACAGCCTGCTGCTGGGCCAAGTGCCGCCCCCATGGTTAATGATGTTGAGCACTTTTTCAGAAACCCCTACAGCTATAACCTGTATATCCCAATGAGTTCCACATGCATTCAGTTGAGTCCTACTTACCTAAGCCTAAAACAACTTCACGAATCTGCCTTCTCCCCGACAAACTACTTAGTTTATACTCTCATCATCTTAGATTATTTCAGTAACCATCTTATTGATCTTCTGTCTTCAGTAGTCCCCGCCCTTACCCACACTCATTGTCCCTCCTCAGCCTAATCCTCTGCAATATCATTACTAGTTATCTTTCTAAAATAAATCATGTCATTTTCCCACTTGAAAACTTCTGCATTGTTAATCATTTATCAGGGCCCTTAAAACACAGGCCCTATTTAACTCTCTGGTTTTAGTTTCTACTACTCCTACTGACGTAACTCATGGTTTTGCTCTAGCAAATAAATGAGGCTACCTCTTGAATCTTTAGAATTTTTTTCCTTTTCTCTTTTTTTAATATTTTGGACTCCTCTGCCTGAAATGACTTTCTTCCTTTTTTTAACCAAACTTCATCAGATAGTACAATTAGTCATTTAAGGATACTCATCCTATTCCTCAATTCCATCTATTAGCACATTTTCCATGATGAACTTAAATGCTTTGGAGGCCCCCATGTCATTTTTGTTCATATTCCTTGTGCCCAAAACAATGCCTAGTACAGAGTAAGTGTATTCAATGAATATACACAAATTTTTAAATTTTAAAAATGGAAAATAAACAGGTTAAAATCCATATTGGATGGATACAGTTATTTATGTTTTAACCACTAGATGACTAGGGATGGATACACCTTAATATAAAAATTTTATGAAACAAGCTATGGCAATTAAATTAATATACATAGTAATGTTATATTATTAAACTAAGTAGCTTTATATATAAAAATAACTTTATAAAGTTCTAAGGAAGTATATATTTTATCTACCCTAAAAGCAGAAATTTTTCTTTTTTCTTTCTTTTTTTTTTTATTGTTGGGGATTCACTGAGAAATTTTGCTTTTCTAATTGGCAATACCTCCTGGGCACTATCTTTGTGAACAGTCAGGTGAAGAATCACAGAAGTTAAAATTGCAAGTTGTAGGGATGCTTTCTGTTTTATGATTAATTTATAGTGGTAACTACAGTCCATTTTCAGAAATTTCTGAATTTAGCTCATCTTTTGATTTGGAAGACCAAGGAACTACTGTGTGAAAGCCTTCTAGCAGGGGCCCCGGAGAACAGCCAAGGAAGCATAGGAACTTCTTTATCTCAGACCTATTGAGTATTCACTGTATTCACACAGTGCTACTAAGGCTTTGTACGTAGTAGCGTGGCACTTAGAGCACATCGTAAAGCTCAGAGGCAACAGCTAAGTGGGCTAAAAAATATTCTCCTTGCAAATGATCACTAAACATGCCTGGCTCTACTTTGTGGGTTCAAAGAACAGTTCATGTTATGGATTTGTGGAATCCATGGCTATATTTCCTTTATTTTCTTGTTCATTTAAAAACACAAAACCTAATTAAATTTGGCAGTATCATAGTTAACTAAAATGAGATGTTCTGAATCAAGAATAATTAGGCTTTCCTATGGGACAGCATATGCTGTTATATTTGTAACTGGATACCCCCTAAGAGCTAACTCAAACAAAGGAAAAGATAAAACAATTTAACAGTTACAGAACTACCTGAAGAAGACATAAATCAAATGTTCAAATGCCTTCCCCTATGGACTAAAATAGAAGGTAGAGGGGGGAGCCTGAAATTCAGCATTTCATTAAATTCCCATGCCAGGTGGGATGGCTCACATCTGTAATCCTAGCACTCTGGGAGACCAAGGCAGGAGGATCTCTTAAGCTCAGGAGTTAGACACCAGCCTGAACAAGAGTGAGACCCCACACCCCCTACTAAAAATAGAAAAATTCACTGGGAGGGAGGTGGCGGATACTTGTAGTCCCAGTTACTCAGGCAGCTGAGGCAGAAGGATTGCTTGAGCCAGGAGTTTGAGGTTAGCCATGGCAGCCTAGGCAACAGAGTAAGACTTGCCTTAAAAAAAACAAAAATTAATAAAAATAACCTCCCAGATTAAGCTGCTGATCCTGGGACAACAAAGCAAGAACCACACAGACTGCCTACACCTGGACTTGCCAAACTATAGTACATGGCCTGGTGCCTTCAATGCAGCCTGTAAGCTAAAAATGGTTTTCCTATTTTTAAATGGTTAGACCAAAAATTGAAAAAGAATACTCTTCTGTGCCATGTCAAATTATATGAAATTCATACTTCAGTGTCCATAAATAAAGTTTTATTGTAACATAACCATACCCATGCATTTGCATACATATGTATTTTTTTTTCAGAGATAGGTTATTAATCTGTCACCCAGGCTAGAGTGAAGTGGAATGATCATAGCTTACCACAACTTTCAACTTCAGGGCTCAAGGGATCCTCCCACCTCAGCCTCCCAAGTAGCTGGGACTACAAGTGCACACAAACATACCCAGCTAAATTTTAAATTTTTTTGTAGAGACAAGGTCTCACTATGTCGCCAAGGCTGGTCTGGAACTGCTAGCCTCAAGCAATTCTCCCACTGTGGCCTCCCAAAGTGCTAGGATTATAGGAATGAGCTACTTTTCCCAACCCATTCATGTATCTTCTTAGGCTGTTTTTGTGCTGCAGTAGCAGAGTTGAATACTTGTGACAGCAACTATCTGGCCCATTATATTAATCTCTTCAAGCTGTTATAATAAAATGCCATTGCCTCAGTGGCTTAAACAACATAAATTTGTTTTCTCAAACAAATTTCTAGAGGATAGAAACTCGAAGATCAAGATTTGGGGGGATCTAGTTTCAGGTGACGGCTTTCTTCCTGGAGTATAGATGATCACTTTTTGCCATGTCCCCACGTGTATGAAAGTGAGATCCGGTGTAGCTTCTTTTACTGGATCATAACCTCATTTTTATGACCTCATTTAAGCTTTATTATCTTTTCACAAGTCCTATTTCCAAATATAGTCACATTGAGGTTTGGGGATTCCACATATAAATTTTGGGATATCACAACTATTTGGTCCATAACACTCATAAAGCCCACGTTATTTACTACCTGGATCATTATAGAAAATGTCTACCTACTCATGGTCCAAACTTTTGTTTTCCAGAATGGGAAGAAATACAAAAAAGTCAGACCTTACCCAGTCCTACTAGATATTAGAGAACCTATGAGTAATTCACATATACATATTAATGTTCAAAAAGTACTGATTTTCTTTTTTCTGTGGTTTTTTTTTTTTGCAGTTTTTGGCCAGGGCCGGGTTTGAACCCCCCCACCTCTGGTATATGGGGCCGGAGCCCTAGTCCTTGAGCCACAGACACGGGCCCCAGAAGCACTGGTTTTCAAATCTAATGATCATGGCAAATCACGTGTCAAAAACTTTTTTTTTTTTTAATTAAATCATAGCTGTGTACATTAATGCATTCATGGGACACCATACACTGGTTTTATAGACCGTTTGACACATTTTCATCACACTGGTTAACAAAGCCTTCCTGGCATTTTCTTAGTTAATTGTGTTAAGACATTTACATTCTACATTTACTAAGTTTCACATATCAAAAACTTTTTTTTTAAATACAGACACAAATGTTTTAAAGTACAGGTTCCACCCTGGGAGAAGGACACGTCATAAAACAACAGGAACAATTAACATTTATTGAGGACTTCTGATGCAATTTTCCAGGCACTCTGCTAAACTTTTGTGTGCATTATTTTCTTTAATCTCCCTGACATTATAAAATAGATATTATTATTGCCACCCCTACTGAAGATGACACAAACAGCCAGGATTTAATTTGTTAATAAGTTATAGAATTTGAAATCAAAATCAGACAGCAGACATGAAACTTACTTAACTGATATTTTTCTTTTAACTGACAGCACCATGTGATTTTTATAATAGAGCATTGTAAGTGATGTACCATGGGAATGACTGGCTCCATTTAGAAGAGCCTTCTCAGAAAGCTGACACTTAAAAGCTGGGTAAGATTTTTTTCAAATGGGAAAGAGGAGATATACCTCTACTTCATCCAGAGAATACCAAAAATACTTAAGAATGGCAGGTGACCTTTTATTCAAGACAGAATTTAAGAACTGATAAGTAGATAATGCATTGTAATTTTTGTATAGTCCTTGTATTATGGTTTCATTAATCTGTGAATGTTTCATCTTTAAATAGAGGTAGCTGCCAATGGCAAATTAAAAATCTTTTCTTTTTCACTGTTAATGAAAAAATACTTTTTTTAGAAAGAGGACTTTTTTAGAATAAAATGCTCCATTTCTTTTGAAGTATTGGTTTCTAAGTTTTCAAGTACTAAGTTCTAAAATTTGAGATGATTATCAATCATGTATGGCATTTTCAGATATTGCGGAGAATGAAAAATTCAAAAATTTTTGCTCTGTTGGAAAATGAAGAAAAAATAGTTGAGTATGCCCTAACGTCTATGTTAAAGTTTCCACATGTTTTGGCTTGATAATAGATATAAGAAAGGGAAACTTTTAAAGGTATTTAGTAATCAAGAAAAATACAAGTTTTTAAATGCTCTCTTTGTTTTTTTATAATTTGCACTCATACTTTATTAGTCCATTTTCTAGCCTACAAAGCAGGTGATTTCCAAAATCATTCCTTTAAAAAGTTTACTGACTTGGCTCAGTGCCTGTGGCTCAAGTGGCTAAGGCACCAGCCACATATACCTGAGCTGGTGGGTTCAAATCCAGCCCGGTCCGCCAAACAACAATGACAGCTGCAACCAAAAAATAGCCAGGCACTGTGGCAGGCACCTATGGTCCCAGCTACTTGGGAAGCTGAGGAAGGAGACTCGCTTTAGCCCAGGAGTTGGAGGTTGCTGTGAGCTGTGATGCCATTGCACTTTACCCAGGGCAACAGCTTGAGGCTGTCTCAGAAAAAAAAAAAAAAGTTTACTGGCTTAAGCTAGATGAATTTATTTTGTGACTCATTAACAGGAAAGAATGAATCAGACACTTGTCAGAGGAACTATGTTTACTAAAAGTAGACATGAACTGTGGAAAAGCACAGGAAAAATTGAATTGAAGAGCGGCAAAAAATATGAGGTATGTCCCAAAGTTCTGGCCTGTGATAAATAAAAGCAAAAATGCTAATGGAATTTTCCACACTGATTCTAAAAATGTTCTATTAGGAAATAAATGCAGAATTATCTCATAGAAACAAATGCTACTTTATGAAGTCAAAGCTAATCTGGACAGAATGTTTATATTATTAGTTATATATGTTACTCTATAATGAAGAATCCTGTATCTATAATAATATTTAAACTGGTATTTAATCTCAAGGAACCAAATCATCTGAAATGAATTTATAGGCTGTAAAACAATATGGAAAAACATACTTGAAACTATTACATGATTAGCAGAATTCTGTTATTAAACATAGTATATCCTGGACTCATCTTAAGGGGTGCAGTCAGAAAGCTGTAAAACAACTACATCATAAACATTTTCACCAGTAGGAAGTTCCCCAAAATTTTCTGAGTATTATCTAAAGTTTCCCTGTGTGAGAGGAATGAGACAACAAATCACTGGAAAGACTTTGGCTCACCTTAAATTGTGACTTCCATATTTTTTTTCCTAAACTGGGTGATTCTAATTTTCTTCAAAACAAAGTCACTATTATAGTAAGGTTCATAATGTACTCGCTCCAATAAAATTGATCTCTTTTATGACACAAAATATTCCCTTCTGCAACTAAAGGAAAAGTTACAACTCCCTCCAGTTATATCAATTTGCCTCACCAGTAGTAGTAGATTTGGGGGAGGGGGTTTGGGGGGAGTTTTTGTTGCTGTTGTTTTTGTTTTTGTTTTGAGACAGGGTCTAGCTCTGTCACCCTAGCTACTGCAACCTCAAACTTCTAGGCTTAAGTGATCTTCCTACCTCAGTCTTCTATGAGTAGCTGCCACCATAGGCGTGTTGCAGCATGCCTAGTTAATTTTTTCTAGTTTTAGTAGAGACAGGGTCTCGTTATTGCTCAGGCTAGTCTCCCAACTCCTGAGCTCCTGCCATCCTCCCACCTTAGCCTTCCAGAAGGCTAGGATTATAGGTGTGAGACACTGTGCCCAGCCACCAGTAGTAGTTCTTGATTTTCTCTGTTGAGGTAGGTAACCACATCACCAAAACTTATCCTACTGTGGTAAAAAACAACACTCAGAAATCTGACTTAAATTTAGCACGTGTCTGTACAAACTAAGAGACTCAAAATTCACATTATTAACTAGGGACTATTTTTTCTGACTCCTACTCCTAGCAGTAACTGGGAGTTCCAACTTTGCATTTCTAAAAGGTAAAAAAAAAAAATTCTGTGAGGTTTGAAAGTGTAAGCGATCTATATACCTTACTTAATGATTTAAAATATTTTGGATCCTTGTAATTGGGGCTAAACCTCATGTTCACTAATCATACTTGCTGTGAAATTAAAATAGCATAAGTTCTTTAGCAAAACAAAATAAAAGCTAAAGATGATTTATTAATGTCCTGAATATCAGTGTCCTAAATGTTAAACAAATAACAATACTAATCCCCTTTTCATTCTATTATGTACAGACTGAACCATTCAGAACAGTTTCTAACAGCTTGTGAAAATAGTCCTTTTGCAAACAAACTTTTAACTTCAGAATTCAAAGCCAATTTCTGACATAAAGAGATAAAAAGAGGCTCGGTGCCCGTAGCACAGTGGTTACAGCACCAGCCATATACACTGAGCATGGCAGATTTGAACCCAGCCTGGACTAGCTAAACAACAATGACAACCAAAAAATAGCCGGCTGTAGTGCCTGTAGTCCCAGCTACTTGGGAGGCTAAGGCAAGAGCATTGCTTAAGCCCAAGAGATTGAGGTTGCTGTGAGCTGTGATACCATAGCACTCTACTGAGGGTGACATAGAGAGACTCTTATATAAAAAAAAAAAAAAAAAAAAAGCGAGAGATAAAAAGAGGAACAGATTATTTAAATCAGTCTATTATAAGTGAACACAAGTTTGTCCTTAATTTTGCTTCAGTTTACTACGTAATAAAAATGTAACATTTTAAAATTCTACTTATCATTGAGCTAAAAACACTGAAAATACTAAGAAAAAACTAAGTGAAATTAATCACTACAAAGATGCAAAATCTTGAAGCAAACCCTCAATTTAGAACAAATCACACAAACATATTAAATCACAAGTTAATGTGTTTTTTCTAAGCCTTCCAAAAGTAAGCCAATTCTAATTGAAAATAATTTCTATATTTTAAAGTCATTAAGATCAAGCTAGCAACATAAAAATATTCATACTGCCCTGCCAATATATTACATTATTAAAGACAAAAGAATATTTTTAGTTACTTTAAAAAATAAAGCTATATCTGAAGGAACCAAGCTTTGAGGTTTTAGAGTTAAAGACTATCAAATAACTTTCATTAATAAATACAATTAGATTTAGTTAATTAGAAATTTTGGAGGAGTTGGAAAAGTCAGTCAATTAATATCTTCTGGCTTAATCCTTCTTGTTTTAAGCAGAGGTTATGTCTGTTACATCTTTTTATGTAGTACTACAATGCCTTGCTTAGAAAAATATTTGAAAATGCTTATTAAATGAATTGAAATATATAAATTAATCTGTCTTTTTCTTTCTTTCAGAAACAAAAGAACTACATGTATTACCAAGGAGAATGTGTCCCAATAACATACTTTTTAAAGTGAAAATTTAATTACCAGAAGTGAAAACAAAAGGATGTGGGCATAAGGGTATCAGAAAGGGGATTTGTATGAAAATGAAATTTCGAGATAACAGTTTTTTACTCAAATTGACATTCATTGAATCAGCAAACAGAAGCATTTAAATTTCATTTCCAAGCCCACTTGGTAAATCTAGTTCCAGTCAGAGTATCTTTAATGTGCAGAAGCTCGGTGAAACCAAGTATTCACCACGTAAGACACAGACAGGATTCTCTTAACCTACTGCCCCCGACACATCACTCTCTGTTAAACAGGCAGCCACCGCCAGATGCTCTCACTAAAAGTGGTCACAGATGGTCAGTTGTCCAGTTAACAGGACATACTGCTCTCCCAATATCTAAACGTAAGAAGGAAGGGAGTAAGAGCTGTTCACACTTGCCTGCTTAGTGGGTTAAATGTATTAGCCTGCTGTAAGCTTGGCTAGGCTCCAACACTGACTTTCTAGAAAAGGAAGAGAAGACCCTAGGGGTCTCAAGATGAAAAGGTACCTTAAAGGTGATCTCGCCAACAGCTGTACAATGTCCCTGCTTGTCAGCCATTCAGGCCGTGACTCATGACTCGGCAGCTCCGGGGGTGCAGAACCTGCTGTCTAACAAGAAAGCCCCTTGGCCGCAACAGAGGCCCCTTACCCTGAACTGCAATTAGTCCAACCACTCAGTCTGATTCCACACTCAGGAAACACAGATATGGTAAATTGACTATAACAAAACAATTTCCTAGTTCACTCATTGAATAGTGACTTTAAATAGCATACACAGAATTTACAACATAAAAACAAAGGCAGTAATATATGCAATTTATTTTTCAAATATACGGGGGAAATAAAGGTTTACAGTTCAAAAAGCTGGTTATTATTCAGAGATTTTAAAAAGTTCAACAAAGATCAATGGGTCTGTCTCTTCAGCATGTACTATGTATAGAAAATTTTAAAGAATTGCTTTTAATTGCTTAAGTTCTAATAAAATGTTTCTCTGAACATTTTATAGTGTTTTTCACAAGGAGAGCATTATTTGTTTTTTTCTAATAAATTATTCATCTGTTTAGAATGAGCTCCTTGTAACGTATGTTCAAGAAGAGCCCTCTAGGAATGTATTTTTTGATGTGTCTTTTATATTCTTTATATTTCTTTAGTAGTGAGAAAATTGGAAGTATTAAGTTTGATCTATGATTCTTCAACAACAATTGTGCCAAATCCTGATTCTTACTTGATAGTGAGTAAAATTTTCTTGAATCAATGACATGTGTGTGGAGAGGGCCCACTGAGAAGTCATGGCTAGAAATAAACGTTGCTGGCTTTGGTGACAATAGGTTGCTCTAGGGGCATCTTGGTGTCAATGGTTCATGCAGCCTGGAACATATATGGTTTAACCGGGGCTATATAACTTCTTCTCATTGTTTATAGAGCTGTCTGACAGAGATCAATAGTGAAACTTACTTAACCAAATGCAGATTAAATTAAAAACTGACATAATAGGATTACAAGCAAACACCATCTGGAAAACTATGGCAAAGAACCGCAAGATGGAGTTCTGCGTCCCTGCATCTAAAAACAGATTCCCACTATTTCTTCTTATGGTGTAGGGACTATTCTAATGCTGCTCTCACAGTTTGTGCTTTGGAAAGGCCACACAAGAAAATGGAAAAGCCCCCGGTGGAAGCGCTGTACTTCTTAGCTCCCTCGCCTCCCAAGGGCAGAGTGGGAAAGGCAAAGCCAGAGTGCTCTGTAAACTCTTAATATGTGCAGAAGGCACTAAAATAATTTAGCACCCATTTGATTGGCAATCTCACCTAAAGCACCCATTTGATTGGCAATCTCACCTAAAGCGACTGCTCTGCACCCGAGCAACAAACAGCTAAATCTGCATTTTATACCTCGATGAGTATATGTCTGTTTATACTCAAATATTCATTTTAAAAATAAATTCCTTTACTTTCTATGACGATTGTTTTACATCATGAAATTCCTTTCACCCTACAAAAACAGGAATAATAAAACATTTTCCAAACACTAATTAACCCAAATGCAAAGTTCAGTCCTTTTTTTCCCTGTTTTTCTGGACTAGAGCTACGTAAATTAAATGTTACCTAGACCATATGTAAGGACATATTTTACAATGATACATAAATTAAATTATAAATTAAACTTAACAACCGAGGCTGGATGCCCGTAGCACAGTGGTTACGGCGCCAAACCCATATACCTAGGCTGACAGGTTCAAACCTAGCCTGGGTCAGTAAAGAATGATGACAACTGCAACAAAAAATAGCCAGGTGTTGTGGCAGGTGCCTATAGTCCCAGCTACTTGGGCGGCTGAGGCAAGAATCACTTAAGCCCATGAGTTTGAGGTTGCTGTGAACTGCGACACCATGGCACTCTACCTAGGGTGACAAAGTGAGACTCTGTCTCCAAAAAAAAAATCAACTACTGAGTATTACTTAGTCCTTTGGGGATATCCCTGTTCTACTTCCTATTCTACTCCATCACACACTCACAATAACTGATCAAGATCTCACTTTATCAGAAGTGACTTCTAGAAAGAAAAGCAGATTCCTGGCTTGGCACCCACAGCACGGTGGTCACAGTGCCAGTCACATACAACAAGGGTGGCAGTTTCGAACCAGGCCCAGGCTAGCTAAACAACAAATGACAACTGTAACAAAAAGTAGCCGGGTATTGTGGTGGGCACCTGTAATCCCAGCTACTTGGGAGGCTAAGACAAGAGACTTGCTTGAGCCCAAGAGTTTGAGGTTGCTGTGAGCTGTGATGTCACAGCACTCTACCCAGGGTGACATAGTGAGACTCTGTCTCAAAAAAAAAAGAAAGAAAAAGAAAAAAGAAAAGAAAAAGCAAAGCAGATGCCCAGAGTTAAAGGAAAGACAGGACGATATCATGGCTACCTGGCATATTGCCGGTTGACGCACAATGGCAAGTCAAAGACCAGTCACTGGCTGAAGCAGTAGAACATGAACAGCAATGCAGTAAATCAAGTCTTTTCTTTGTACCAACAAGATGGTTTTCCTGCCTCACATCCAATAACTTTTTTCACAATAGATCAGAGAGGAAGGAAGAAAGGAAAAGCACAGCATAGACTCACTCACCCAAACCACTGAGGGTATAGAGAAGGTCCCTGGTGTCCAGGAAAATGGGTCCGTTCTCCTGCTGTCCTTCTTCTTTATAGTACAGCTTGTAGCCCTGAATGGCTGCTGTGTCCTCAGCTTCCTGCTGCCATTTCACAGAGATGGCGGTACAGTTCAGAGGCTCCAAATGCAACTCTGGAGACTTTGGGGCTACAAAAATTGGTCAGAAGATAGAAATAACTCATAATCCACGTGAAAACACAGAATAGGGTAGATCTCTCAGTTTTAAGCCAGTGGTTACCAAAAAGTTTAATTCAACAATTATACTTTAGTCTAACTTATAAAATTTCACAATTATATTAAATGTTGAGATAGGATTAAAAATGTAATACTCTTTGGGAGGAAATGAATGCAAACAGATGTGTTTTAATCTGTATTCTCAGGCCGAGTAGTAACAGACCCTACAGATGTAAAACCACGGCTATGACTGGGTGGAGAAATCGGATAAATCCTTTGAAACTCAAAAAATAAAATAAAATACTACCTTGAAAAGACTAAAGACAGACATACTAACTAGCACCTAAAATGGTGTTTTTAATTTTTTTCACAGAGGCAATAAATTCTTCCTAATTTTGGCCATTATTTCTCTGTGATAAAGAAACAGGCATTACTATTAGTCAATTAACAACAAGAAAAGCCATCATGGTACAGTCTATATTAGTAAAAGAGAAGGGTCTTGGATTTCCAAGTCTTATAGTCTTCCTATTGAACTGATTTTTTTGTTTGTTTGTTTGCAGTTTTTGGCCTGGGCTGGGTTTGAACCTGCCACTACCGGCATAAGGGGCCGGCGCCCTACTCCTTTGAGCCACAGGTGCCACCCTGAACTGATGTTTTAAAAAATACACGGCAATAGGTTGGGTGTGGTGGCTGATGCCTGTAATCCCAATACTTTAAGGGGCCAACGGAGGAGGATCCCTTGAATCCAGAAGTTCAAGATCAACCTGAGCAACACAGTGAGATCTTATCTCTGTAGAAAATAGGAAAATTAGCCAGGCATGATGGTATGTACCCGTAGCCCTAGCAACTCAGGAGGCTGAAATGAAAGGATTGGTTGATCCCAGGAATTTAAGTTGCAGTGAGCTACAATGGTCCACTGTACTCCAGGCTGGCAACAGAGTGAAGTCCTATCTCAGGAGGAAAAAAATGGCAATAATATTAACCAGGCCTCTATTTCTTTTGGCAATTCTGTTTGATTTAGATTGCTCTGTCCATGAAAGATTTGCTAAGCAAACTAATAGTATGAACAAAAGTTTTACACACTAATGAGCTCTGTGCAAAAATGGACTACCAAATAAAAAGTTTATTTTTTTTTTCAATTAAATCCATGATCTATGGACTATTTTTATGCATAAAACAGAAGTTCAAAATTTAAACATAACTTAGAGAAGTGAAACTTTCTTCAAAAGTAAAAATGCTGCATATTCCTTCTCAGTACTCTTTAGAAATTCACCTTTCACGCTTGTAGCTTTGGGTGTCCTATGCGAAGTCCACACGGATGACTCTCCCAGCCCCACTCTGGTGGCGGCAGCGATTCGGATCAGGTAGACACTGTCAGGTTTCAGGCCTTCCAAAAGGTGTTCATGCGTGTTCCCAGGGAGTTCCAGAACTTGGATGGGATTCTCAGTACTCAGGCGGAAGGATAGGCGATAAAGTACTACTTGGCCCCGCCGGTATTTAGCTGGGATTGGCAGCCAGGAGATGAGAATATCGGTGGGACTTCGACTTGTCAAACTAATTTCAGGAGGTCTCAGCGGAACTAGTCATATAAGAAAAAAGGGTGGTTATTAATATTTAAAATCAAAATGCCACTCAGCACACCAGTTACTGTATTCTCTTAATGACAACACATAACATAATAAGAAGATACTTTCAGTCCTAGCAGTGGTTTTCAGGGAAGCAGAGTACAGACCACAAAAAAAAAAAAAAAAAAAGAAGGAAAAATAATGAGGGAGGATCAAGTATAGGGAACCAAGAAAAGGAGAGAAGACAATATTCATACACAATAAAGAAGATACTTCTCAAATAATACTAGAGTGCCTCTGAAATAAGGGACAGTGAATTATACAGGGTTGGGGTGCGTAGGACTCCAGAGTTACAAGCTGGCAAATAATTTTTTAGTGTAAGAGTTGCAACTTCAAAATTAATGGGAATTTCATATTCCCAATTATAACACAGTGTTTAATAAAAAAAGTTATTCCTCCAAAAACTTGAATAAAACTGGCATTCCAGGAAACTGAGTGAAGCAGAGGTAGACAGTCCAATGCTAAGGGCTAAGGCTTGGGTTGCAGTCTGCCTCTCTGTGAACCTCGTCCTACCATGTATGACTGTGCATGATCTTGGCCAAATTAACTTCTCTGTGTCTAGGTTTCTCCATACACAAAACGGGATAATAATTATGGCTCCGATACAGTCTTTCCTGTCTTGGTTAATAGCAATCATTTGTCCAGCTGCTAAGACCCAAAACCCTGGCATCACCAACTCCTCCACACACCCTCGGCAGACAATCCTGTGGCTCTACCACTACTATCCCACCCTTGACCCACACTACCGTCGCCTTTAGCCTGGACTGCACAAGAGCCTCCTAGCAGGTGTCCCTGCTTCTGCCCTTGACTCTTCCATCTACTGTCAGCACATTAGCCTGTTAAGACAGGCTTACATATTACATACATGTACACACACATATATGTAATATTACATATTACATATATGTACACACACATATATGTAATATTACACATTACATACATGTACACACATATATGTAATATTACACATTACATATATGTACACATACATAAATATATAGTTTTTGAGATAGGATCTCCCTCTGTTTCTAGGACTAGAGGGTGGTAACATCATCATAACTCATTAACCTCAAACGATTCTCTTATCTTAGGCCCCTGAACAGCTGGGCCTACAGGTGCCCACTATAGCTAATTTAAAACAAAATTTTAATTTTTTTGTAGAGATGAGGTCTTCTTATTGCTGGTCTTGAACTCCTAGCCTCAGTGATCCTTCCACCTCAGCCTCCCAAAACGCTAGGATTACAAGCATGAGCTATTGCACCCAGCCCCAAAAATACATATCTCTTGTATACATACATATACAGAGGATTCCAGAAATACAGTTGTCAACTATTTTAAAATTGTACATAAACTTTATGGATATCCTGTAAACATATACATTTTATGAAAAGTAAAATCTTTATTTTTCTTTCTTCCTTTTTTTTTTTTTTTTTTTGGTTAGACAGAGTCTCACTCTGGAGCCCTCAGTAGAGTGCCCAGGCATCATAGCTCATAGCAACCTCAAACTCTTGGTCTCAAGCGATCCTCTTGCTTCAGCCTCCCGAGTAGCTGGGACTACAGGCACCCACCCACCACAACACTCAGCTATTTTTAGACATGGGGTCTTGCTGCTGCTTAGGCTGGTCTTGAACCCATAAGCTCAGGCAATCCGCCCCCTTCAGCTTCCCAGAGTGCTAAGTTTTAAGGCATCAGCCACCACACCAGGCCCTGGAAAAATCTGTATTAAATTTGCAATACTCAAGTCACATTTAAATTCTGCAATTACAAGAGGTGTTCAATGTGTGTGATTTGTATTCATTTTTTGTTATTGGTATATATTGAGTATTACAATTTTAATACCATTTTTTCCTTTCTTAACATGTGTATGCATTTTGGGGGTACCTTCTTATATATATATGCCTGTGTTTCACCTTAGATGTATATAGCAAAGGTTGCTAAATGCAATACAATAAGTAGAGATGCCATATATACTGAGCTCACTCCAAAGTGGAATGGAATACAGTCTTAAATGAAAACTAAAATTTGGAATTCAGTATCCAAGTGAGAATTTTTTTCACGTCAAACTTTGGATTTATAAACACCTAAATAAGTGCATTATAAAGATACATACATAAGAAATCTGGGACCAAATGAACAATAAAGGAGATTTAGGAATTATTTATACGAAAATGTTTTGAAAATTAGGAGTGGATCATTTTCTGAGGATGAGAATACATCTGTAAAGAGAGAATAGTACAATAAAGCATATGTTAAATAATGCCCTTTTACCCTACAGGGTACAAAAGTGGGCCTACTAGACCCCTGGAGAGAGAGAAATCCTTTCTTCTATAACATATAAAGAATCAGATGAAGATTAATCAGTTCTCTACAACTATCTTAATGGATGGAATTTCCCACAATTATAAGAATATATGTAGACCTGCCCTCCCCCCAAAGAACTGCAACTTAATTTCCAAACCATGATCAGATAGTAAATTGAACAAGGAATATTTCCTACTTAAGAAAAATAAGCATATTATATCTAATAATAAACTAAGTGCTCATTTTTTTTTAAATGACAGATACTAAGTGCTAAGAACTATTTTAACTGACAGGTACTAAATTTTATAAACTCCTGGTTTCAGAAGTCCAACACCTCTGACCCCCAGTCTTTATATATACTCAGTGTACAACAGTCATGATATATATTCATGCTTAGAAAAACTTACATTTTGTTCTTTTCACTTAAATGGCAATATATTTACAATTTAATCTAGGAACCTTTGGAGAAATAAAATGACAATATAAGAATTTTGTTGGGCTCCATGCCTGCAGCTCAGCAGTTAGGGCACCGGCCACATATACAGGGGTTGGCAGGTTCAAACCCGGCCTGGGGCTGGCCAAACAACAATGAGAACTGCAACCAAAAAATAGCCTGGTGTTGTGGTGGGTGCCTGTAGTCCCAGGTACTTGGGAGGCTGGGGCAAGAGAATCGCTTACGCCCAAAGAGTTGGAGGTCGCTATGAGCTGTGAAGCTACAGCATTCTACCAAAGGTGACATAGTGAGACTCCTGTCTCCAAAAAAAAAAAAAAAATTTTTTTTTTTGGTTAAAATTTATATTATGAACTATAAATAAAAGTGCTCTTTATCCTTATCATTACTGGCAAAAAGCAAGAGTCAGATTTTTAAATGTCAAATTGGCCAGCTGTTTAACATAAAACATATCTTTTTTAACCAAAAAAGATATTTTCTTTAATTCAAAACATTTATTTATTGAAATTGATTAGATACAGGAACAGTCCTACTGAGATGATCCAGAATTGTGTTTTCTCACCATCCTCCAGAGTATTCTGTGTCACATGATCTGACATCTGGCTGGCCCCCATTGGCATATATGCCACAATGTAGAAAGTATAATTGCTGGCTGGTTCCAAGTCATCAATAATATAATGAGTTGTGTCATTTCCGATGACCACTTGATACTCTTCATTGTTTAATCCTAAATTGAGAATCCATGCTTAAAAATCACAAATGCAATATTCCAAATAAAATCAAGATAAATCCAAATAAAACCATTTTCCCTCCCTGTGAAACACTGGTCCTTTGGTCTAATCTTGATCTGTTATCTTTTGTGTCCCCTTACAAATGTGAACAGGAAGGTCTTTATTTTCTAAGAGTAGGCACATCTTGCTACAAATTGCTAGTCTGCATCTTTCCTGAATAAATCAAACTGAAAAGAATTAATCTCCTCTAAATTTCACTTACCATCTAGTCAGAACCCAGGGCAGGTGCAATGCAACAAAGCTTAAAACACAACAGAATAGTGTAATTCATAACCATGTAAATTTTACTTGTTTAAACTCATAGTTCTTTTTTTTCTTTTAAACACAAATGGAGAGACAGTAGCGAATGCAATGGCTTTTCTCTTTATAAAAACAAATCACACCAAAAGTTGTTCTGCAAAAGATCTCATTCTATCTCCAGAGATTCTTTTAAGTTTGACTGACACAGTTGTTCTTTTATTTTATACTGAAAGCAAAAGAACTGGGAGGCACAGAATGTGCCTCAAACGTTTTGTCCTACAATGAGTTTTAATTTTTTTTTTTTTTAAGAGAAAAAAGTTCTCAGCAATTCTTAATAAAATATGCACGGCAAGGTATTGAAGAGGATTTGTCTTTGTGGCATTTAATTCCTACAGAGCAAACCTGTAAAGTGGAACAAGGGTGCTGGCAGCTACTGAGCTTCGCTAACAATTCACAATAAACCCACGTCAACTTAATCAAAACTCTCTAAGGAGGGAATCTCTCCCCCCCACACTGGATTTATAAACAAAACAGAAGGCAAATTCCAGTATTAAGTTTTCCCACATTTCTGAATTAACTTGATAGCATTTTAATTAGACAAGATTACAGGCATTTCACAACAGACTGGCTAATGGCTGGTTAATTAGGAGCTGCATAGTACGATTTCTGACCTACCAAACAAGGTCCTTGAGTTGGAATTAAAAAGCCTCGCTCTGTCCCTGAATGGAACACTGAGCACCATGTGGAGGCTCTAATGAAACCACCATAATAGGGAACAAGAGTGGTCTCCACCAAAACAAGCATTCTTTTTACTTCCGTAAATCACTAAAAAGGGAATTAACATACTCCCACATGGTTCATTATCAGACTTTCATTCTTCTTGCTACCATGACCCCTGATTTACATTCAAAATATTCCTTTTCAAAACACTACTTCAAAGGACAAAAAAACAACAACAGCAGCAGCAACAAACCACCTGTTTCTGCAGACAATTTTATTATATCACTATTCTTGGGGTGTTAGAATTTGTTTTTAATGTTTTTTGCATGAAAGTTAAGCTGTTTGAAATAGAACTTTTAGTTCTATGTGTAAACCTCTACTGTGGTTTCTATAAAAAACGAATAGAGAAATCTCTAGCAGTTTATAAGCAGTTTGTTTGTTTTCTCTAAGATTTTGGCCATAAGTAAAATACAGGGATAAAAAAGATCCCCAAAATGAAACCAATAATTCTGAATACAATTTTAAGACAGACTTGATTTCTACTTTTATATATAATGTACTGTACATACCCGAGTATAAGCCAACCCGAGTATAAGCCAACCCCCTTAATTTTATCCCAAAACTGTAAAAACTTAGTGACTCGAGTATAAGCCGAGGTGGAAAATGCAGCAGCCACTGGTAAATTAAAAAAAAAAAAAAAAAAAAAAATATATATATATATATATATATAATATACCCAAAACAATTACAATAATTGAGGAATCAGTAGGTTAAATGCTTTTCA
>CAUYPK010063562.1:0-16748 GCA_963574355.1 Loris lydekkerianus
CTTTACCTCTTTCATGTTTACATGGATGGAGCTGGAACATATTCTTCTTAGCAAAGTATCTCAGGAATGGAAGAAAAAGTATCCAATGTACTCAGCCCTACTATGAAGCTAAATTACAGCTTTCACATGAAGGTTATAACCAAACTATAGCACAAGAATGGGGAAAGGGCCAAGGAAAGGGAAGGGAGGGGGGAGATTTTGGTCGAGGGAGGGTAATGGGTGGGCCCACATCTATGGTGCATCTTAGAATCGGTACAGGCGATTGCACTAATGTACACAGCCATGATTTAACAATAAAAAATACAAATTAAGAAAAAAAAAAGATTTCTGATCAAGAAAGGATGCTGGATATTATCAAATGCTTTTTCTTCATCTATTGAGACAACCATATGGTTTTTGTTTTTTAATTTGTTTTTCTCATGTATTATAATTATGGATTTACAAATATTGAACCATCCTTGGAAAACTAGGATGAAACCCACTTGGTTTTGATGTATAATTTGTTTGAGGTGTTGTTGTATTCTTTTTTCAGAATTTTTTGAATATTTTTGCATCAATACTCATTAAAGATGTTGGTCTATAATTTTATTTTTTTATTTGGGTTTTTCCTGGGTTGGGTATCAGTGTGATATTTGCTTCATAGCATGCATTGGGGAGTATTCCTTCTTTTTCTATGTTTTGGAAAAGGTTAAGTATTATAGGTACAAGTTCCTCTTTAAAGGTTTGGTAGAATTCTTATATGAAGCTATCTCGTCCCGGGCTTTTCTTTTTGGGGAGATTTATTACAGTTGATGCTAGTTCTGAAGTTGTTATAAGCTTATTCAACATTTCAACTTCTTTCTCACTAAGTCTAGGAAGGTGGAGTGTTTCCAACTATTGATCTATTTTTTTCAGATTTTCGTACTTCTGAGAATAGAATTTTATGTAATATTTATTAAGGACTTGTTGAATTTCTTTTTTTTTTAATTAAATCATACCTGTGCACATTGATATAATCATGGGGCATCATACACCAGTTTCATAAACCTTTTGACACATTTTCATCACACCGGTCTACATTGCCTTCCTGGCATTTTTTTAGTTATTGAGCCAAGACATTTACATTCTACATTTACTATGGTTCACATATATGTGAGACTTGTTGAATTTCTGAAGAGTCTGTTTTTATTTGGCTTTCATCATCTCTCCTTGATGAAATTAGGAATTTTACTCTTCTTCTTCAGATTAGCTTATACAAAGGTTTATCAATTTTATTGATCTTTTCAAAAAAAAAAAAAAACATCTTTTTGATTAATTGGTGTATTGTACGATACTTTTGTTTCCAATTTTATTTAGTTCTGCCCTAATTTTAGTTATTTATTTTCTTCTGCTATATCTGGGGTTGAAATGTTCTTCCTTTTCTAGTTGCTTTGGATGTCCCATTAATTTGTTGACTTCCATTATTTCCATTTTTTTGAGGAAGGCTTGCAACACTACAAAAATCCCTCTTAGGACTGCCTTTATGATATCCCCAAGATTCAGGTAATTTGTGTCTTCATTGTGATTGTGTTTCAAAATTTTGTTAATTTTCTGCTTAATCTCATGTATGAACAAGCTATTATTCAGCATAAGTTTTTTTTACTAATATTAAATCATAGCTGTGTACATTAATGCAAACATGGGGCACCATACACTGGTTTTATAAACAGTTTGACACATTGTTATCGCAAGGGTTAACATCGCCATCCTAGCATTTTCTTAGTTATTGCGTTAGGACATTTATATTCTACATTTACGAAGTTTCACATGCACCTTTTTAGTTTCTATGTTTATGTATGAATACGTGGATTTCTGTTTTTGCTGAGCTAAAGTTTTATTCCATAGTGGTCTGAAAAAATGAAAAGAGTTATTTGTAGTCTTATAAATTTGATGAGGTTAGACTTGTGATTTAAGATGTGATCAATTTTTAAAGTTGATCCATGAGCTGATGAGAAGGATGTGCATTCAGTTTTTGTTACGATAAAATGTTCTGTTGCTGACTGTTAAATGCAGTCATTGAATGGTTAAGTGTAAGTCTAAAATTTCTTTGCTTACCTTCTTATTGGAGGATATATCCAACATTGCCAAAGGGGTGTAAAAGTCTCTGAGTATCATGATGCTGGAGAAAATCACATTGGTCATGTCCCTTAGAGTCACTCTTATAAATTGAGGTGCATTCTTATTGTGTGCATAAATGTTAATAATTGAAATCTCATCGTGTTGAGTGCTGCCATTTACAAATATAAAGTGACAAGCATTATTTTGTGTACCTTTGCTGGTTTAAAACCTATTGTGTCTGCAAATAAAAATTTAACTCCTGCCTATTTTGATTTCTGTTTGCCTGAATTATAGATGACCATCCCATCACCCTGAGTCTGTTTATCTTTTAAGGTAAAGTGAGTTTCTTGAATGCATCACATGTCTTGCCTGAGTTTTTGTATTCAGTCAGCCAACACTTACTTCATTGTAGGGCCAGTTAGCCATTCACATTAATTGAGATTATTTATAAACCAGGTAGTATTTGGGGTACCGATTTTTTCAAAAGTCCACTAAACATTTTTAATCCTTTAGCCACTGTAGAAGTTGGAATTGTATCAAAATGTCTGAGTGAGTTTACTATGGTGGTGGAGGATTGTGCTGTTCATTATGAATGATAAATCTTAGAATATCCTGGAGAGCTGATTTAGTTATGGCAAATTTCTTCAACATGTTAATGTTATTAAAGAATTTCATTTCTCCATAATTAATGAAACTTAGTTGAACTGGATACAGGTTCCTGGGTTGAAAGTTATTTTGTTTAAGGAGATTTAAAAATCAATGTCCACCCTATTCTAGCCTGAAAGTTCACAGCAGATATATTTGAAGTCATGCTAATATTCTTCCCCTTCGAGGGTATGGTTTTTTACATCTCACTGCTTTCAGAATTTTCTCTTTTATATTAATTTTGGCTAAGCTAATTATAATGTGTCTATGAGATTTCTTATGAGGTTATGCTAGTATTCTGAAACTGTCTGCTATCTGAATTTCAGAATCTCTTGGCATGTATGGGAAATTATTTTTTATTATTTCAAGAAGAAGAGCATCTTTATCCTTTGAAACAACCTCATCACCGTCAGGTATTCCTATAAAGCAAATGTTAGATCTCTTTGAATTATACCATAGCTCTCAGACAGAATGATACATTTTTCCTTTACAATTCTCTTCCTCTTTGAGCATTTGGTATATAACATTGAAAACATTGTGTTCAGTGTCAGAGATCTTTTCTTCTGCCAGCTCCCTTCTGTTACTGAGGGATTCTACTGTATTTCTCAGATCTTTGAGTGATGCAAGTTCTTGCCTCAATGTGTTAAAATCCTTGATGATTTTGTCTCTTAATTTGTTGAATTCTTGAGACATCATTGGAATTACTCCTTGAAATTATAATTTCATCTTTACCTCCATTATTTTTATCTTATTTGCTATCTAAATCCAGAAATCCCAAATTCTGACATCTCAGCAATTTGTTTATGAATGAGAACTTATGCTGTGTCTGCCAAATTGTTATTTGGGGGAGTTGATATACTCTGATTAGTCATGTTGCCAGAGTTTTTCTGCTGATTTCACCTCATGATTTTTTTTACTGGTTTGCTAGATGGGAAGATATAGTGATATTGGATTGGAAGTTCCTGGAGTTGTGGTTAACCAGCCCTTTGTCAAGAATCTGGGACTGGTGACTGTAGCTTTCTCCCATAAAGCTTTGCACAGCACCCCTACAGTATTACAGTCTGAGGCTAAGGAAACCTGATTGGTGTGGTGGGGTTAGGTGGCTCTGTTTTGTATTCAGCTGGTACTTGTCCAATCCTAGTGGATTAGTGACTGGGTTGAAGTCTGAGCTGTGGAGAAATATAAGCAACTAAGACACCCCACCTCCCACGGACAACAACTGGAAGAGGAAAATCAACCCTTGCCATGACCACACAACCAGGGCACCACCCAAGAGGGTACTTTGATGATTGGCTCAGGTTAGGAGCAAGAAACCAATTGACCCAGTCAGAAGGAACTCTTGAGTATAAGAGTTTGAATGGTCTCCATCAACTAGATGAAGGAAGTCTACTGGCTACTCCAATTTGGTTCTCTCTGGTGTTCTTTAGTGTCAGAAAGGCCCACTCAGTAGCAGAGATGGACAAGGGGGCTATGACTTCTTTTCCACTTTGCTCCTGTTTCACACCCAGTTGACCCCACAGGGCTGAGGTCCTGCTCCCTCTAATAAGAAGATGTGCCAGGGCTTTGCACCTGTCAGTGTCAAAGGAATTATAATGCCCTTTTGACCTGGCCACTACCCTATTCCACCAGCCAGCTTGGGGATCTGAGACCTGCCTTGTTTGTGTACTCAATAGCCACTGGGGAGTGTTCCACCTGAATTTAGTCTAATCCTGAGGATAACAAGTCAGAAAATGCTTTTTTCCCTCTAACACCACACCTCTGGCTCTGAAGCACTATTATCCCTACAGAGCGAGTTCTGTTTTCCTCTGGCAGTCCTTAGAGATGGGGAGCTTTCTTTCCAAGATTAGACCTCAGTGGTGTCACTCTATTCTTGCTGCTTCTTTGTAGGATTGACACTGCACAATTCACAGGCAACTGTCACAGCCAGGGAGTGGCTGTAGAAGTAGCTCTAGGAGCGTGGGGCACACGAATCCAGAAGCAGGGAGGGGGAAGCTGCACACCATTCTGGCAGTGTAGGGTGGCCAGTGATTTCCACATAGAGAGTGCTCAGCACATGAGTCTGGCAGGATGGCGGGTGGTGCTAAGACTACAGCGTGGCGGAGCATGGGGTCCACTGTTCTAGCAGTTTTGGGCATGGAGTGCTCAGGTCTAGCAGGGTGGAGCTCATAGATCTAGCACAGCAGAACATGTGGCTCTGTCAGGGCAGGATGCTTGGATCTGGCCAGGCAGGGTGCGGGACGCATGGTCTGGCAGGGTAAGGTGTGCTGCCCATCAGCTGCCCCCAATAGTCTCTGCAAAGGTTAGGCTTCTGGATCATCACTCAAGGGGGTGGGGAGGGTAGACAGGAAGTTCAGAATGACATGGAAAACATTAGGTCTATTTTCCTGCCTGGAAAGAGAGTGCTCAGGTTCACACCAGGGTACCTCCATGGTAGTAGTCCCCACTTCATACAGCTCACACCCATGGGATGATACAAGAGTTCCTCAGTTTATCATGCATCTGCAGAAAACCTACAAGAGTAAACAAAGAGAGAAAAAAATAATAAAACTTTCCTGGGGGAAGGGAAGGACACTTTTACTTTTGAATGAATTTTGTACTTGAATTTTGCTTTAATGGAGTCACAGCTTGCTTCAGCACAGGTGAACTGTAGTTAAAACTCTTCTCTCTCAGCATGGCTCCCAGTCTTCAGCATTATTGGGTACTTTCTGAACATTACACTTCCCTCTTTACAGGAGCTTCTGTTGAAGGCTGGCTCTAGTCAGCCATCTTGCCCCTCTCCACCACTATTACTCTTACAGATTGGATACTGCATTTCTCCCTTTTCCCAAACAACTAAATTGGTACCATCACAGCTCCTGGAAATGCAAACTGCTAACCTCAAGTGATTCTCCTGAGTTTATGCTTCTCAGCAGCTGAGAGTACAGGTTCATTGCACCACTGCTGGGGAAGTTTTGCACTTATTTCATAGGTAAGTGGGGTCTTACTATGTTGCTCAGTCTAGTCTGAAACCCCTTAGATTCTAGTAATCTTTCTGCCTCGGCCTCTGAAATTGCTGAGAATATAGGTGTGAGCTCTGGTGTTCATCTATGCTTATGTTTTGGTGAAGGTTTTTCTCAATAACCCTTATAGGTAACAGCCAATAGAAAACAGCCCATTTTTACAAAATAACAACTCTATTCACATATAATTTACACTCTCCACAATTCACCCGTTTCAAGTATAGAGTTCAAGACTGATATTCGAGGGATCACTAGTATAGTTTCTTTGCTTGTCACTAGAGTAGTTTCCCTTAAGGTGTAGAGGAGAGAGATAGAGAAAAGAAAGGAACAAAGGAAGAAACAGAATGGAAAGAGTAAGTGAATGAGAGAAAGACAATTAGAGGAAAGAAGGATAAACTGAGGGAGGGGCATAGGAAGGGAGAGGTGGAGGAAAACAAAGGAAGAGAAAATGACCAACCTTGGTGGTTCACACCTATAATACCTGGCACATGGCATGCTGAGATGAGTGTAGTTCTTGAATGAGGGGGTGCTGAAAATGAACTGAGCAACAGTCAGACCCTGTCTCAAATAAAAGTGAAAAATGATCTAGGCATTGCAACAGGCACCTGTAGTCCTAGCCACGTGTGTGCCTCATGCAAGAAGATTGCCTGAATCCTGGAGTTTGATGTTTCTATGATCTAGGTTGAGGCCACCAGAAACTAGCCTGGGCCAAATGTGGAAAAAAATATCTCAGACATACCTGTTCACACACACATGCACAGGCAAAGCAACAAACCAACCAACAAACATTTTCAGCATTTAAAAAGTCCAGAATTAACCTTGGTGGTTCAAGCTATGTAGACATGTTTAAGACCTGTGAAACTATGACCAAATTGAGGCTCTAGCCAGGCATAATACATTTGTAAGCTTCTCTCAAATGAATGTGTTTTTGGTAGGTGTGAAATAGCATTCCACAGGCATTGCCTGTGGAAAAGTGGGTAGGTCGCCAGCTTCATATGATGAGGGTAGTAAGTCCAAGCCCAGCCCTGGCCCCCCCCCCAAATATATGTATATATATATCAAATATGTTTTGTGGTTGGATTCTGTACTCTGTACTCCCAGCTACTCAAGTGGCTGAGACAAATGAATTGCCTAAGCTCAGGAGTAGGAGCTTTCTGTTAGCTGTGATGCCCGAGTATGACAAAGCAAAACACTCTCCAAGGTAGAAAATCAAAAAAGCAGAAAACAAATAGCATTCTACTTAAGTGACTTCATGAAGTTATGTCAGCTGTGATGTAGCCTGAGTCACACTGCTATACAAAATCTCAACTGTTGTGTCAGCCTAGTGCCAGAATCTCAAATGCCAATAGAATCAATAAGGAACAAATGGGAGATCACGTCTCTGTCTGTGCATGGAGGGCTAAGAAGTGTCTTGATTCAAACCCCTCAGGGATACCAGCTGAAGTGATCAGAAATGGCCACTTAGTATCTTTGACCAGAAGCCTGTATCCCAGGACATTACAGAGTGAAGTCACTACATGGTCACCAGGGATGACATCCCAATGGGTGTTGCCCTGGGTTACCATGTTTATGCTTAACCTTATTCTTGGGAAGTTTGTGTCATGGATATCTGGGTTTGTCATTGGTTCAAACTGTCACCAAAGACTGGGGCTCTGTTCTCCATACTCAATTCCTGCTTCCAAAAGTTTGTATATCTGGTGAAGGGATTCACCAACCCTTACTTTCCATTTCACATCATGGATTTGTAAGCAAGTTGAACAACATGGTTTTTATCTAATGCTGCCCTGGGATGTTACAGACTAAGAACTTGAGCCCAAAGATCAGACCACGATTTCACAGACCTGCCATTTACATCACACAATTCTCAGTTCTACTTTTTCTGAGATTTTATTTTGTTCTCTAGAATATGCTTGTTTCAGACAGTAGGTATCCTACTAAGGGTCCTCTCTCAAAATCTGGTTAGGCAATGTGTCTAGTAGTGTACTCCCTACCTGGAGTTATTTCTTCTAATCCTGGTAAATATAAGCCTATCTGAAAAGTTCCAACAGTCCTGATCTCTGCCCCCAGGTGTGCCCCAAATTTTGGGTTGTTCCCTACATAAGAAGTAGAAGAATTTTTTTGGACCACATATTCAATAAATAATCACTAATGAAACTTGATAAGCATAAAAGAGACGTGGGCATATTTGTGGTGATATCTGCCACCAAAGATATGCAAACCACTTCTGACATAATCCCTGTGTATCATCAGGGCATGCAGATTGGTCACTCATCAAGTCCCCTTAAGTAGGGCTCAATTACTTTTGCCACACATGACTATAATATTATGTTTCTCTGGGAGGCCAGGGTGGGCTAATCCTCTGAGCTCAGGTAATGGAGACAAGGCTGAGCAGCAGCAAGATATTTACAGTGACAATTATTCATCCAGTTTTTGATAAAATAGAAAAGATTGTCAAGTGTTGTGGTGCTTGCCTTTATTTCTGGCTACTCCAGAGGATGAGGCAAGAGTATCCCTTCAACCCAAGAGTTGGATGTTGCAGTGTGCTAGGCTGATGCCATGACAATCTCCCTGGGCAACATAGTGAGAGGCTTTCTCATCAACAGTAATGATATAAAGAAAGAAGGAAAGTGAGAGAGAGAGAGAGAGGAATAAAGAAAAAAAAAATTTGGTAGGAACAGTTTACAAGAGTCGAGGTAGGAAGAGAAGTCAGTAGATAGATGGAATATGGTAGTACATAAAGGAGGAGATTTATTGTGGCCCCTGGAATGTGGATACAGTTGTTTCTTCTGATCCTGGTAAATATCAGTCCTTTTGGGAATATCCATAATTCCTGAACTCTGAGCCAGGCATGTCCAAATTATTGGCTTCATGGCCACATAAGTAGAAAGTTATGTTGGGCCACACATTGAATGAACAATCACTATGAACATGATAAGCAAAAATGTGATGTGGGCAGAACTCGGGTGATATTCACAACCAGGTATATGCAAAACAGTCCTGACATAATTGCTATGTGTTACCAGGGCCTGAGGATCGAACATTCCTCAAAGCCTCTTAAGTACAGCTCAATGACATTGCTGCATATGACTGTAATATTTGATTGTTCTGGGTGGCCAAGGTGTGCTGATCCCCTGAGCTAAGAGATTGGAGACAAGGCTGAGCAACAGCAAGACACCCTCAGCCCTGATCAAACACCCAGTTTGTACTAAAATAGAGAAAATTTTCAAGTGTTGTGGCACTTGCTTTCAGTTACAGCTATTACAGAGGCTGAAGCAGGAGGATCCCTCCTTCTGAAGAGTTGGATGTTGCTCTGTGGTAAGCTGATGCCATGACACTCTAGGCTTGGCAACACAGTGAGAGTCTGTCTCATGGAAAACAATGATGGAAGGAAAGAAAAAAATGAAAGAAAGAAGGAAAGAAAGAAAGAAAGAAAGAAAGAAAGAAAGAAAGAAAGAAAGAAGGAAAGAAAGAAAGTAGGAAGGAAGGAAGAAGGAAGGAAGGAAGGAAGGAAGGAAGGAAGGAAGGAAGGAAGGAAGGAAGGAAGGAAAGCAAGAAAGAAAGAAAACAAAGAAGAAGAAGAAGAAAAAAAAGAATTTGCTAAGCATAGTTTCCAAAAGCCAAAGTACAAGGAGAGGTCAGTAGGTAGCTGGAATATGAGACTATATAAAGGAGTATATTTATTGTGGCTCCGGGGGGGGGGAATTATTCAGGACAAGGGGGTTTGGAATTGGATTGCTAGGATATTTCATGTTGATCTAATGGCTAGGTGTTCTCCAGAGATGTCTCTTCCATGGATTTGGACTGATTGGGGAATGGCCTACATTGAAGTTCAACAGAAACAGTGGAGGATATCCTCCAGATATTTTAGTGTGCATAGGAAAAGCCTGAATTGAGTCAAGAATTCTTTGTGTGTGCAGTTTCCAGTTACTACAACAATATAGGATATCAAAGGGTTAGAGTTATGTAAAATCCAATGAGTTGATTAAAAGAGATGGTTAGGAAAGCAATTTCCCTATGAGAGAATATTTTCTCTATTTGACATCAAACCTAGGGGACAAAATTCAACACTAGACCCGTGATCAAATGTAAAAATGAGGTGTACGTTCCCTACCAATGTTTTTTCTCCATTTATGTACTGAGACAGTCTCATTTTGCTGCTCTTGGTAGAGTGGCCTGGTATCATATCTCAAAGAAAACTTCAAGTGTTGTGATCAAGGGAACCTATTCCCTCAGCTGGGACTCTAGGCCTCAGCATAAGATCAAGCTATTTTTTATTCTTCAGAGATGGGGATCTCACTAGTGCTCACGCTGGTCTCCAATTCAGATACTCAGACAATCCAATCAATGGAGCTTCCCAAAGTGCAAAGATGACAGGCTTGAAGCACCACCAATGGCCACCAATCATATTTTGGAATATATCTCAAATTCAAGGTCTGGATTGGTGGATCACAACTGTAATGCTAACAATCTGGGAAGCAGAAGCTGGTGGTCCAAAGTAAGTGGGCACTGTGGGGGAGTACCTGTACACCCAGGTGATCAATAGGCTGAGGCATAGGGTCTGTTGAACCAGGAGTTTGAGTTTGTGGTAAGTTACGATGACTTGAGGGCGCTCTACCAAGGGGGAAGTTGTTAGACTCTGTCAAGGAAAAAGAAAATGACAATTTAAGAAGAATGGAACAATGTGTCTTCCATGTCAATTTATGGTAACATGGGTGTGAGCAGGGAGATAGGGTTGACTGTCTCTGAAGCACTCATTACCTGGGTATTTCGTATGCTGTTAGCCTTTTAAGCATCTCACATTTTGGAAAACATCTTCAAGTAGCATCATTGAAATCAGTAGTTCACCCTTTGAAAGTATACAGTTCTATGTTTCTTAGGATAGTTTCACAATTGTACAGCGATCATCACAATCTAATATTATAACTTTGTCTTCTCCTCCCACACAAAGAATATCAAGACCTACTAGCAGTCATTTTCACTCAACTAACACCTCCCCCACCTGTTCACTACACCTAGAAGACAATAGGCCTTTTCTTGATGTTTTCTTCTGAGTTCAGTCATGGTCTTTTTGGTCTTTTGTAAGCGGCCTTGTTCCTTTATCAGAATGATTTTAAGGTTCATTCCTATTGTAACATAAATGTTCAATTCATTCCTTTTGATTGTTGAAAATATTCCATTATGTGAATATAGCAGTTATATGTATCCATTTATATGTAAACCCCATTAGTGGTTCTAAAGACGTTCCATTCTTACCTAAGAATTTTTGTTGCTGTTCTTGCGGTGTGTCTTGCTCTGTGTTTGAACCTGTCACCCTCGCTATATGGGGCTGGCACCCTACTCCCTGAGCAACAGATGCCTGTCCTCATCTATTTTTTAAAAAAACATTTTATCAACAAGATATGTTGCCTCTGTCTAAAACCTTTTCTGTGTCTCTTTAGGCAACCATGAGGTTTTCCTTATTGATTCTATTAATGTAGTGTGTTGTATTGGTCGATTTTCCATATTGCACTGGACTGGTAATCCTGGTAATAAATACAATTTTAGTACCTGTAAAAAATATTTTGTATGATATCAGACTTTTCCTGCACCTATAAAGTATATCTGTTATAGATTGTATACTATGTTTCCACCTTTGCCCCAGAAAAAATATATTGGTACCATTATAGCTCAGCAAATGAAGGCTGCTAAGCTCAAGTGATCAATCTGAGTTTATGCTTCTGAGCAACAGACGGTACAGGCCCATTCCACCACTCCTGGGGAAATTTTCCACTTATTTACTGGACACATGGGGGGTTAACTATGTTGCTCAGACTGATTTGAAGCCCCTTATCTGCCAGTGATTTTTCTGCCTCGGCCTATGAAACTGTTGGGATTATGAGTGTGTGCTATGGTGCTCATCCATTCTTATATCATGGTGAAGATTTTCCTCAAGAATCCTCTTTGATAATAGCCCATAGATTACAATGTAAAAGCTCTATTCAAATATAATTTAAATATTCCACAATTCACCCATTTCAAGTATAGAATTCAAGACTACACATTCAGGGATCACTTGTATACTTTGTTTGTTTGTTATTAGAAAAGTTTATCTTAAGGTGTAGAGGAGAGAGATAGAGGGAAGAAAGAAATGAAGGAAAACAGGGAATGGAGAGACCAAGCCAATGAGAGAGATAATTGTATGAACAAAGTGTAAAGTGAGGGAGAGGATAAGGGAGGGACGGATGGATGGGAAAAAAAAAAAAAAAAAAGCGAGAGAGAAAATGACCAAAGTTGGTGGCTCACACCTCTAATCCCAGCACTCTGGCATGCTGAGATGAGTGTAGTTCTGGAACGATGGGGTGTTGACAATAGACTGAGCAAGAGTCAAACCCTGTCTCTACTAAAAGTGGAAAATCATCTAGGGATTGCAAGAGGCACCTGTTTTCCTACCCATATGGGAGTCTCATGCAGGTTGATTGCCTGAATTCTGGAGTTTGGGGTTTCTATGTCCTAGGCTGAGGCCATGAAAAAATGGCCTGGGACACACATGAAAACTGTATCTCAAAAATACCCATGCACACACACACATGCCCAGACAAACCAACAAAGCAACCAACAGACATTTTCATCATCTAAAAACCAAAATTTCCTTGATGGTTCAAGCAAATTAGGCATGCTTAAGACCTGTGAAACTGTGACCAAATTGAGGCTGTAGTCAGGCATAGTAAATTTGTAAGCTTCTCTCAAATGGATGTTTTGGGGTAGGTTTCAAAAAGATCCTTGAAATAGCATTCTGAGGGCATTGTCTGTAGCAAAGTGGGTAGGGCGCCAGCCCCATATAACAAAGCTGTGGAGTTTGAACCTGGCCCCAGGCAAACAGCAATAAAATCTGGTTAGGCAAGGTGTCCATTACTGTACTTCATACCCAGAGTTACTTCTTCTGATCCTGGGAAATATCAGCCCATCTGGAAAGTTCCAACATTTCTGACCTCCAGGCCAGGTGTGTCAAAACTTTTGGCTTCTTGCCCACAGAGGAAGTAGAAGAAATATTTTGGGTCACATGTACAATACACAATCACTGATGAAACTTGATAAGCAAAAAAGAGATGTGAGCATAATTGTGGTGATACCTGTTACCAAGGATATGAAAAACAGCCCTGAAATAATCCCTATGTGTCACCAGCACCTGAGGATTGGACATTCCTCAAAGCACCTCAGAGTCCTTTAAGTAGACATCATTGACTTTTGCCACACATTACTATAATATTTGTTTACTCTGGCAGTACGAGTTTGGCTGATCCCTAGAACTCAGGAGTTGGATCCAAGGCTGAGCAAGAACAAGATACTCTGAACCCCATTCACACACTCAATTTGTACTAAAATAGAAAAGGTTGTCAAGGGTTATGGCTCGTGCCTTCAGGTCCAGATAATCCAGAGGCTGAGGCAGGAGGATTCCCTCATGCCAAGAGTTGGTTCTTGCTGTGTGCTAAGCTGATGCCATGGCACTTTAGGCTTTAAGACATTGTGAGTGTTTGTCTTATAAAAAATAACAAAAGAAAGAAAGAGAGAAAGAGAGATAGAGAGAGAGAGATAGAGAGAGATAGAGAGAGAACGAAAGAAGGAAGGAAGGAAAGAAGGAAAGAAAGAAAGAAAGAAAGAAAGAAAGAAAGAAAGAAAGAAAGAAAGAAAGAAAGAAAGAAAGAAAGAAAGAAAGAAAGAGAAAGAAAGAAATAAAATTTGCTAGACACAGTTTCCAACAGCCGAGGTTTGTGGTGAGGTCAGTAGGTAGATGGAATATGGGACACATAAAGGCGGAGATTTATTGTGGCCCTTGGGGGGGGGGCAAGGATTCAGGGAAAGCAGGTTTGGGATTGGTTCCTTAGCATATTGCCAGTTGATCTGAGGGATTGTTGTTCTCCAGAGATGTCTGGTCCCTGGGTTCGGATTAATCGGGGCATGGGAATATTGGCCCAGATTGAAGGAGTTCAACAGAAGAGGTAGATGGTATCCTCTTGATCTTTTACAGTGCATAGAAAAAACCTGATTTGAGTCAATACATCATTGTGTGTTTAGTTTCCAGTGACTACAAGAATCTAGGATATCAAAGAGTCAGAGTTACATAAAAACACAAGGGTTGATTAATAGAGGTTCTAGGAAAAGTATTTACCTCTGAAAGAATAATTTTTCTAGTTGACATCAAATCTAGGGTCAAAAAATTAAACTTTAGATCCATGGGCAAAAGTAAAAATGAGGGGTAATTTTACTACCAATTGTTTTCTCCATTTACATATTGATACAGAGTCTGTTTTTTTGCCCTTTGTAGAGTGCCCTGGTGTCATATTTCACAGAAACTTCAAGTGTTGTCATCAAGTGAACCTATTCCATCAGCTGGGATTCTAGGCGCCTGTATAACATCAGGCTGTTTTTTATTGTTCTGAGATGGGGATCTCACTAGTGCTCACGTTGGTCTCCAATTCAGAAACTTAGACAATCCAACTGTATTGGCCTCACAAAGTGCCAAGATGACATGCATGAAGCACCACGGCTGGACTCCAACCATATTTTGAAAAATATCCCAAATTCAAGGTCTGGAGTGGTGGCTCTCACCTTTAGTGCTAACGTTCTGGGAGGCAGAAACATGTGGTCCAAAGTAAGTGTGCACTGTGGGGAAGCACCTGGACTCCAAGATGCTCAGGAGGCTGAGGCAATAGGATCTGTTGACGAAGGAGTTTGAGATTGTGGTTGGCTACAGTAACTTCAGGACACTCTACCCAGGGGGAAGTTGTCAAACTCTGTCTCAAGGAAAATGAAAATTACAACTTCGGCAAGATGGAACAATGTGCCTTCCACGTCTATTCATGTCAACCTGTGTGTGAGCAGGGAAATAGGGTTGACTGTCTCTCTAATACTCTCATGACCTGGGTATTTCTTATGCTGTGAGCCATTTGAGCATCTGAAATTTTTGAACACATCTTCAAGTAGCTTCATTGAAATAAGTAGTTCCCCCTTTGAAAGTATAAAATTCTGTGTTTCCTAGTATAGTCACACAATTGTGCAGCTATAATCACAATCTAATCAAGGAACTTTGACTTCTCTCCACACACAAAGAATGTCAATACCTACTAGCAGTCACTTTCACTTCCCCATGACCCTTCCCCACCTACCCCCTACTCGTAGCAGACAATTGGCCTTGTCCTGATGTTTTCTTCTGAGTTCAGTCGTGCTCTGTGTGTGCTTTGGTAAATAGCCTTGTTCCCTTATCATAATAATTTTAAAGTTCAGTCCTATTGTAACATAAATGTGCACTTCATTTCTTTTAAGTGTTTAAAAACATTCCATCATGTGAATATAGCACGTTATATGTATCCAAGTTCCTATGATCTAGGCTGAGGTCACAAAAGACTAGCCTGTGCCACATACAGAAACTGTATCTCAAAAATACAGACACATACCCATGGACATATAAACCAACAAACTAATAATTTTTTTCATCATCTAAAAAGACCATAATTATGTTGATGGTTAAATCAAAGTAGACATGCTTAAGACCTGTAAAGGTATGACCAATCTGAGGTTTTAGCCAGGCATAGTAAATTCATCAGTTTCTCTCAAATGGATGTTTTGGGGTTGGTGTCAAACATTTCCTGAAATAGTGTCCCATGGGCCATGCCTATAGCTCAATGGGTAGGCAGCTGGACCCATATAGCAAGTGTGGTGTGCTTGAACCTGGTGTCACCCAAGCTGCAACAAAATATAGCCAGATGTTTTGGCAGGAGCCTGTAGTTCAAGCTTCTTGGTAGATTGAGGCAAAAGAATTGCCTATGCACAGTAATTGGAGGTTGCTCTGAGCTTTGTTATGCCACGGAACTCTGCCAGGGGTAACAAAGTGAAATTCTATCACAAAGAAAAAAAAAAAAGTCCTATCTAAGTGACTCCATGCAGTTGTGTCATCTGTGATCTAGCTTCAGTCACATTCTTGTACAAAATCTCAACTGTGTGAGCCTGATGCCAGGAATTTCAACTGTTCATAGGAACAATAAGGCACAAATGGGAGATCACTTCTTTGTCTGTGGATGGAGGGCTAAGAACTGTCCTGGTTCAAACACTTGAAGGGCACCAGTTGAAGTGAGCAGAAAATGTCACTTAGTATCTTTGATCAGAAGCCTGGATCCCAAGACATTACAGGATGAAGTCACTATGTGGTCACTGTGTATGACATCACAATAGGTGTTGCCCTGGGTTACCATCTTTAACCTTAACCTTATTCTTGCTAAGCATGTGTAATGCCTGTCCATGTTTGTCATTGGGTTCAAACTGTTAAAACACGGTGGGAGTGTTCTTTTCTGAACACTAAATTCCTGCTTCCTAATGTTTGTATCTGTGAGCAAGGGAGTACAACAACTCTTACTTTCCTTTTCAAGTCATGGATTTGTAAGCAAGTGGAAGAGTGTGGTTTATACCTAGTGCTGTCCTGGGATGTTATAGACCAAGAACCTGAGCCCAAAGATCAGACAGTGATTTCACAGACCTGACAGGTATGTCACACAATTCTCACTTATACTTTTCGTGATGTTTTACTTCTTTCTCTTACATAGCCTTATTTGGGACTGTAGGGGTTTCACAGAAGGTCCTCTCTTGAAATCTCGTTAGGCAATGTGTCCAGTCATGTACTCAATACCTGCAGTTATATATGAGGATCATGAGAAACAGCAGACTATCTGGAAATTTCCAACATTCCTGACGTTTGTGCCAAGTGTGTCCACACTTTTTTTTCCCCAAAGCACAGTAAGTATATTATTTTATTATTTTTCATTTTTTATTAAGTCTTTTGTACATAGATCATAAATATATGTATGCCCATTTCAGTGTGTTGATTATTTGTACAAATTGGAGTGCTTACATCATACTAATCAGCATAGCTTTCATCTCATCTGCCCAATTATAGCATTACGACATTTGTGTTCTACACATGATAGAACCAACTTGTACTTGCAATGTGTTCCATAGGTATGGTCCCCCTACTGTCCCCTACTATCCCTCCCACCTCCC
>CAUYPK010063566.1:0-26460 GCA_963574355.1 Loris lydekkerianus
TTTGCTAATGGTTTTTCAAAATCAAATGTTCCATAGTACTGGTTTTTTATTGTTAAAGCAAAATGGAATGGAGTAACCCAGTCCCTTGGTATGCTTTCCCTCTTCTAAGATACTAAAGTGGTCACAAAATTTTGTCTTTAAAAAAAAAAAAAAAAAAAAGATTTAACAAGGGCATATATTTTAAACACAATAAGATGGAGTTGCATAGCTTTGTTTTGTAGGTGAATTAGCCATAGATAACCTTCTTTGATACACATGTGTTGGACAGTAGTTATTAGTCCAGTGGAGAAGAGGGAGGGCTGATGTTTGCTGCACCTGCCATGTCATCTCACTTGGAATAGGGTAGTTTCTGTGTGGTAGGAAGAGAAGTTCTACAGAGATCTGTGAAACTCTTGACAAAATTGCCCATGTTAGATAAGAGGAATGTGCAGGAGCATTTTTGTGGTGGTTAAGGACTCTCAGGTAAAGTTTCCCGGGTGTTTCTCTGCTAACGCTTTGGCTAACTTTCTCAAAATATCCTCATAATAAACATATACAATTGTTCCTTGGCTCTCCAGAGCATCAAGAAGCAAAATGACGTGAGCATCCTTAAGTGCTGGTGCCATGATCTTTGCTCTTCACTGGTCTGCTTCCAACTCTTGGTAACCCAACTGCTAGTAGAACCATGTGTCATCTTTTGTTACTTCAGAGAAATGCTTCAGGATCTTGATCCCATTGTTCACAATTTCCATTGAAAGCTCTGCTCTTGTCTGCAGCTGATCTGAGCACAACATTTTTGGCAACTATCTAGTGGAGAGTTTGCCTAAATTTATTTATTTTTGTCAGAATTGTGTAAATTGAACCAATAATGATGTCTACAGTCTTGGTAATTGCCTGTGCTATTAATTGTTGGTTCTCTTCATTTACAGCACAAGTAAGATAAATTTTTCCCTCAAAAATTGATGTGGATGGTTTGGTGCTGTGGGGTTCATCTTTAACATCATATCATCTCTTTGTAAAACAAGTTATCCAACTGCTGAGCTTTGCAACATTGCACCCATAAACTCAGAAAGCATCAGCGATTTCACTATTCTTTCACTCAAACTTCATACATTTCATGTTTGTTCTTGCTTCAATTTTAGCATAATCCTTATTGGCTCAAATAGGGGAGCTTATCAAACCAATGTGTCATCTTTCTTCCTAGCTAGATCCTGTTCAGACGTGCTATTACAAGTTAGAGTTTATTTTGGTGCAAAAAAACTTTTAAGTCCACGCGTAGTTTTCTCATAAGCATTTCTATGGACTTTTTTGAAGACTTCTCATATAATATACTGCAGAGTTTTTACAAGAAGTTATGAGAAAAGACCACAATTCAGATCATTATGAAGAGGGAAAATTAAACATTTTATCTCCAAGTTGTTAAATTATATACTATACATTTTTCTTCTCAACGTGTTATTGCATTTCTAACTCATATAAGTATATAGTTAAAAAGAGATTCAGTATTGAAGAACACACACTTGAAAAGCAACGAGTGTAGGGTGATAGGACATTATGGGCCTCTCTTATGAGACTTAGGACGAATAATAAATTATTAGAAATAGATGGTATTGAGGTATCTCTAAGTTACTTAAAATTATTTAGTATTATCCCTTATTATTTTTATTTTGGTGGGATTTCACCACTATCCCAACCCATGTGATAACATAAGAAATTATTTTGCCCCCGTAAATGCATCAATGTACACAGTTATGATTTAATAAAAAAAAGAAAAAAGAAAAATAAAAAAATAAAAAAGAAATTATTTTGACATTATATTCTACCTTCTGTTACAAATGAGGGCATTTATTAGTGGGGATGCATATACCGGATATACTCGAGTATAAGCCGAGTTTTTTTGGCACAAATTTTGTGCCGAGTTTGGGTTTTTCAGCACAAATTTTGTGCCAAAAAAACTCGGCTTATACTCGAGTATATATGGTATTTACAGGTAGGCAATATTGCAACTCAAGTTAGTGAGGGAAGTATTTTAAAATAATTGCTATAAAATGGTAGTGTTGCAGTTGAGAAAGGGGAGATACAATGTATTAAAAACATAAGCATTTACTCCAGAAGATTCTGCATCTCAGCGGTTTGGAATAGCGTTTCCAGGAAATAGTTTCTGTCGTTAAGAAGAATAGAACCCTCCCCCCCCCCAAAAAAAAAAGAAAAAGTCAATCAATCTGACAACTGAGGTCCTAGTTGTAATCTTCAGAAAAAATGTGTTGTGGACTTACAGAAAACGTTGAGGAATGTCATTAGAGGTCATCTGATTTCCTGTAAGCTATTTGTCCTGCAAAACTCCTGCTTTATTATTAATATCAATGAAAAATGAAAGTAGGATTTAATTTTAGTTTTCATTCAATTTCAGATATTTCGAATAAATAGTAAAAAGAAAAAAAAAAGGCATGACCAACAGGCTGAAAGAAGAAATCGAGTAATTAGTCTCTGGAAAATTGAAAGGTCTCTGATGGACATGGCGTTATTTCAGCCTTTTGAAATAAAATGTGTTGTGTGTGCACTGCCTACATCAGTTTTATGTAGTCTTTTCTTTAAATAATGCTTGAGCATGGAAGATATCTTTCTGTTTATTTTCATTTTACAAAACACTAATTATCCAAACTGCAGAAGCAGCTGTACAAAGAACTCTAAAATTGCGGTGATTAACTGTACCAAGTAGAGAAATCACGTGCACGCTGGAAGACTTGAAACCATCAAGTAGGGCAGAAGGTGAAACTTGACAGGAAAAATGTGAAGTCAAAATAATTTGTAAGATTTGAAATTCTAGGCCTAAGGGAATGAGTGTGAATACTTAGAAGCATTTGGGGTCTATTGACCATTAGATATCATATGTTATTTAGAGAAAAGTTTAAGTGATGTCCAGAATCAGGAACTATCTATCCAAATTATTTTCCTGGAATGAGAGGGGGAAAGTTATAGGATTTGTTCATACGTAAATTTTTTACTTTCATCCCCAGTCTGTACATAGAAAAGAAAAGGGTTTATAAAATTAGAAACATGATTATTGTCTCTGAGAGATCCTATCAGCATTTCTGATTATAATCACAATGGGCAATACAGAGGTGCTTTCTCCATTGTGAATCAGAGATGAGTAATGTTTGGCCTATAGATTTGTGTATAGAAAATAGTGAGGTTTATTAGTTTTCCTTCCACCTCATTACTCAACTTTGGTAACTTGTAAGGGAGTATATTTTAATTAAGATTCAACTTTCTCTTACTGAATGCAGAGTGATAATTCAATACTAATGCTGTTTGAAAATGAGTTGGTTTAATAATAAACACATCTATAGTATAATGACTCCTTTTAGACTTTAGATTTTAAGGACAAAGAACACAGATGTTTTACAAAGACACTATTCATGATTATTATGCTTCCGTCATTGTTTATATCACGTATGTTTGTAATCACTGTGTCATTCTGAAACTATCAGGAAGAAGATAAGGAAATAGTGTTTAAAAAGAGTACCACAGAGAATTTGCCACTTTTTTCCAGCTAAAATTTTGTATTGTAGTCTCTGCATTATTTACAATTTTCTTTTTTACAAATGCTTCAAAATTTGTATTTAATGCTCAAAAGTCATAGTTAAAGTAATTAGGCCACAGATCTATATGGACAAATCTTTCAAAATAAGGGTTCAGAAACGCAAGCAAATAAATGGTTGTGATTGTACATGCTTTAACTTTTTTGTTATTGTTCATCAAAAAATACTTTTTTCATGAGAAGCATTCAAATTAAGACCTAAGGAAAGGAAGTTCAATTCTGTTCATAGGCTTGCAAGCTGAAATTGGGGCAAAGTAAAATACCAAGGGTGCCAAAAACATGTATACATTTTAAAAGATGTTGTTGGCAGTAAAATCAGTCATTCCCCAAAAGTGTATGAATTGCAGGTAAAATGGATGTGCATTGCATGTGTGGGTACACTTGTCCAGTAATTGTACCTTCAGTTCAACTTTGAAAAGTAATACATAGATAACATTTCTTAGACTGTGTATAGATTTTATGGCCATCTGTATATTAAAACACAATTCACTAAAGGAATCTGTATACCACTTACTGGTATGTGACTTACATTAGTTTATTGGTTTCAACCAATCTTAAACTTCATTCTTACTATAAAGTAAGATGACAGCTAACATTTTTGACTCTCTAGTGGGGATATGCTTTTGTGAAATGATTTCAATCACCAAATATCAAGTTACATATAGAATTCTTCTGTTGTATGAAGGTATAAATTTAAGGTTTTATAATATATCTATGTTATGCATTTGTGGTTCTTTCATTGTGAAGAGTAAGGCTAGGTCATTTCTTGCTCATTTCTAGCTAAGTATCTGAGGGTCTGATTTGATCTGTTCAGTTTTGGATTTTAAGTAGCATTAATGAGTTTTGTTAAATATACTAGGGTTTAAATTTACTTGTGTCATTAAATTAAATTTACTTAATCCTCTTATCCATTTATTAAATTTCTGACTTCATATTTAAGATATTTCTTATATAATTAAAGGATTTAGGCTCTTTAGAGAGGGTTTTTTTTTTTTTTTTTAAGAAAGTCTAGCAGTTGAACAGACTTTTTAAAATTTTTCTCACCTTCATAAGAAGAAATAAACTAAAGCCCTAGATAAGAAGTTGCTCAAATCTAGTTCATGAATTTATAGTTCTAGAACATGGAAAAAGGAATAAGCATAATCATTAACTCTAACTTGTTAGATGAAAATGGTCGCATAAAATTTTTCTCAATATTTTTACCATAATATTTCCCAAACAGACAGTAACAAACCATTATAAACCCTGATAGCAATTTCCATTTTGAAGGCATTGCATTTAACCTACAAAGTGCCCGTTAAAGCAACACTATAAACACACCTATGTGGGTTTTGGGGGTACAGAGAAGAGGAGGCTTAGTAATTTTTAACAAGATGACCTGGCCAATACAATTTCAAAAAAGCCTCATTCAGGTATTCTGAAGTTATAATTTCAGTTTTTCTTATAAACTAAAAACCAGGTTTTCTCAGTAGCATCACCAGAACAGATTTTCTTCCCAAATATACTTTGTCAAGTCAATTACAAGTGTGCACCTTTACCTTTCCTCAAATTTTTGCTAATTGTTGTAAGGATTTAAGAAAAAAGGACTCTTTTGTTTGGTTGTTTGGTGTTTTTGTTGTTATTGTTGTTCTTTAAGTAAGTTCATGGCCCTTTACAAAGATGAAGCCATCTTGAAATCAAACGGTGGCTTACACTTGACCTTGCTCCTCTGGGTGATATTTCACTGAAGGAACTGCATCAGGGTAACTGGGTGTTAAAAATGCATACATTTTATTCTTTTGGGTTTAATTACCTTTTCAGGAATAGCAGGTTAGCTAAGTGATAGCAAATATGACCTTAGTGGTAAATTCATAAAAATAAGTAAGAATAAATGGGCATAGGTGTTTTGCCTTCTGCTGTGGGCGTGACTGGTTCTATGGAAGGCTCTTCTGAACCATGCCATCTACGTCCCCAGAGATTACAGATCTTTCAGCTAGTATATGTGCTAAGACAAAATAGAAGAAAACTGTGTCTTCTAGTTCTTTTTAAATTATGAATTTCCTCACTATAATGTATAATAAAGAAGAATTAGTAAAATCTAAAAAGCTTACAAGTTGTAATTTCTAAAAAGTCTTATAAAAGTCATAGAATTTATTAAATTTGATTCCACTATTATAGATTCTCTGACTTTAACAAGGCTCATGAAAAAGGGAAATTTTCTCTTCTTGACCTTTCAATTCTTTAAGTGCTCAACTTGAATGGAATTTTAAAGTTCTTAATTATCTTAGCATATATCCAGATTTTTCTTAGACATTGTGGCTAAATGACTGTTAATTCCTTTCTCAGAGTTTTTTAATTGGCATATATTATTTGGATATTAATTTCATTTAGATTAACTTTTTTTTTTAGATTAACTTTTGCCTCAAGTTAAAAACAACATATAGTGTTCTGATGTTTACCATATTTTAGATGAAAAACATTTAAAATATTTTTGTCCAAAGTTAAATGTTCATTTAAAAATAAAGAAAAAGAAAATGTAGACGGTGTAATGACTGTGAATTGCAGAATTATAATTTAGATGTTGATAGTTTTTAGTGAGTTAGGAAATAAACATATGCTTGCCACAATTTGTTAAATAACATAGAAGTGTGAATTTTAATTTTGCTTTTAAATTTTTAACCACTTAGCTTAAAATTTTGAATATAATGATTTTTTTCTGTAACATATATTAAGAAATATATGTATATGTTTATGTAGATTTATGTTAATTTATAGATTTCAAGATCATGCTTTATGAACAAAATTTTTTGATCATTTAAAATTACTAAGTGTAGAGTATAAGGATTTGAACACAATAATTAAGAAAATGCCATGAAGTCTATGTTAACCAGTTCGGTGAAAATATTTCAGACTATATATGGAACCAGCCACATTGTACGTCATGATTACATTATTGTACACAGCTATGATTTAATACAAAAATAAAAAAATAAAACGCCTTTGGATCAGGAGAAGTAGGTGTTGACTTTCCCCTAGTGAACTGTTGAGCAGCTTTTGGTATCTGGGTCTGAGACATGTCCGCTTCAGGGTTCTGCGTGTGGCTTTCTCATCACATTACTGTGCGAACTCTCATTGTCTGTTAGCCTGCACTGTTGCTTAAGGGAACTGATGATATGCCAATTTTATTAATCTTCACAATACCAGGCAATTATATGTACTCAATATTTACATTTTGTGAAAAGCCTTGAGATTTTATTTTATAAACACATTTTCATAGACTTGCAGAAAATCTTAGACATCCTAAGGTGGCTGCAGCTTGATTAATTATATGGTGTCTAGAAATCAAATTAGGCAGCACTTTACACTTTTAATTATATTTTTGTGTTGAATCATGTTAGAACTTCATAACAGCTTTGAATTCATAGAATTGTGAGTGCCATGCAGAAAATATTTAATTTAGATCATGTACATAGTATTTCTACATGCTTCTTATAGATGTTGCTATTGTTATAATTAAAAATATTTTTAAATATGTGCCGTGTATACACTCTTGTTGAAACTTTAGGGTAGTCCTGTGAACTGGGTATTGATAGCTCTCTCTCATACCCAAGTGAGGAATCCAGGCCCAGAAACTTACATAACTCCACACACTACAAGCTTGTAAGTGGCTGACCTGGACTTGGACTTCAGATGCACCACTCTGGTCACATGCCCAGTGAGGTTTTAGTAGAAGTTCCAAAAGTAAAAACGAACAGAAAAAACAAACAAACAAAACATATATATTTTACGTAACAAACATGTTTACACATGCATATGCATAAAATATAGCCTTGTTACATTATTTTACAATTATTGAGATTTTAATTTGTCATAAAAATGAAACCATTTTGTATTCCTTTTCAGATTATTTTATGACCCAATCTCCTCTCTTTAGCTATGGGGCATGAGGGTTGGCAGGGCATTTCCTTGGCTATGGGACATGGAGCAGAGAGAAACTGAATCTAGCATGGGTGGGCCTAGAAGCCAAAAGCTTGTCTTTATGATCAGTTCTTCTGCGGAGTAAAGAGCAGGAAATGGACCTGAGCACATGGCCTGTTCCTATGGTGGCAAGAAGGGATATGCAGGACTGGGAGGGGGCTGTAAGAGCAGAGTATCAAGAGCTTTTTGAGAAAAAATATATGAGAGGTAAGAGGCTTTTTTATCATGGGGCATCCACAGATAGCCAGGAAGCAATGAGAGTACAACCTCTACAATTTGACCACCCACATACAGGGGTGGTCAACAAGGAACAAGGTCTACTGTGCTGGTACGGACATGTGTACATGTGTGGTCTATCAAAATTGAGTCAACATAAGGAGGTAGTCAATTTAGGGAGGTGGTTGACTATGGAGGTTCCACTGTACTTAAAATTGCTTGATTAATTCAGCTGTGGATGCACTTTCTCAGGTCCTGTCCCCTGGAAACAGCAAAGCTGAGGATTCCACAGGACTTATTTAATGTCATTCTAAAGGTGGGAGGCTGAAGCCCTTCCCTGCTCTTCTGGGAAATCCTATCTTAGTATGATTGGAAGGGACACATTGGCTGGGGCACTATTAAGACTCAGGTTGATTGTTTCCTGGGCTATGTTGAAGAGCTGCTGTGGGGCTAGGAAGAAAGAGACAGTACTTGCAGAGGAATAGAGTAAGAGTCAGTTTAAAAATTAACCCTGTTAAAAAAGCAAATCTCATTGGAAATACTTGGTTCCAGGAGGAATAGTTCTTAGATACTTGCTCTGGTTCACTGCCAGAATTGGGTTGGTGAGATACATTCCAGAGAGTACTCGGGAACCATAACACTGTTTCTCTGGTAATGCCCACCCTTAATTATCTGCTTATCTCAATTATCTTTGCTTCCAGGCATCATTGTGTGGCTTACTTTGATTTGGGTTGGGCTTCTAATTGTATATTATAAAGAACATTGTAAACAGTGTTTCTCATGCCTTTTAAAAAATTGAGAGTGGTGGGGTAATCATGGTGGTATTGCAGGAACTTAGAAAAACGGAGGGAATTGCTTCAAACCATGAAAGTCTTCATGCCAACCTCTTACCCTGTGATTCCAAAGGTGCAACTTCCCTTTGCAATATGGAAATGTCATATTCTTTAAGTATGTTAAGGTAAAAAAGAAAAGACTAAAAATAAAGGTTTTAAACTCAGCAAATTTGAAAAGTTTGCACAACTTTTGAATATTAAGAATAGAATATTCTTTGAAAAGTTTTATACTACTTTTCATAATTTGAATTTGAATGTAATTTGAAAAGTTTGCACAACTTTTGAATATTAAAAATATTAAGGTAGACGGGATCGTCTCTGTTACCCTCTTTATTTTGACCCTCAATGCAATGCCTTATACTTAGGCAACTCAATTTTTTTTTTTTTTTTTTTTTTTTTAATGGAAAACACTTACTATGAAAGCAGTGCAGCAAAATAAAGCATTAATACAAGCAGTAAATCCACAATTAGGTTTTTTTTTTTTTTTTTTTTTTTTTTGGCACTCAGATTATTCTTGGTAGAGACATTTTCCAAGAGATTTTCCCTTTTTTGGTATGGGTTTAGTACATCTGTGTTGACAAATTATGGTTTCATGACATGTTACTTTGTCAGAAGCTTTAATAATCAAATTCAGGGAAAGGTAAGATAGACATGGATAGGTATTAGATAATGGAGTTTGAGACTTGGGGGAAAAAGTGGCAAAGTGTGTGTATAAAATTTCTTTGCGAGGAAAATAGTCATCATGTTGCAGAAGGACCTTGCTGTGTGTATGGCACAAGCCATGTCTTGTCCGCTTGCAGAGGCCTCTTGTGTCTCTCTGTACTTCAAGGCAATAGGTGTGTGGAGAATAAAGAACAGGTTCACATTCTTCTCTATCCACAACACTGGGCTAAAAGGCCTAAAATAGGCTTCCTCTAGGATTAGCAGAGGATCCCAATGTGACTTAAAGGCCTCTTTGTCTGGGCTGACACTGTAGCTCCTTAGGGGAGAGGTTAGGATAGTTCTGAATTCCTGAAGAGAGTTGGTAGGAAGAAGGAAGGAAGGAAAGAAGAAGGAAGGCATGATAAGGAAACAATATTAAATGAATTGGCCCTATCACAGACCAGGGGAGGAGCACACAGTGGAGTTGTGCTTGGAAGTATTTTAGTCTTGCCTCAGCAAAAGCAATGTTGTGTCACTGACTTTTGAAAACTTTAATATTGTGTGTGTGTCTGTATACATGTGCATATATACAAGACATTTATTATTTATGTATTTATTATTTTTGAGACAGAGTCTTATTATGTCACCCTTGGTAGAGTGCGTGGCATCACAGCTCACAGCAACCTCAAACTCTTGGGTTTAAGCAATTCTCTTGCCTCAGCCTCCCAAGTAACTGGGACTATCATCCCTCCACATTGCCCAGCTATTTTTTGGTTGTAGTTGTCATTGTTGTTTGGCAGGCCTACGCTGTGTTCGAACCTGCCAGCTCCGGGGCATATGGCTGGTGCCCTAGTGGCGGAGCTACAGGCGCTGAACCTTTACAAGATATTTAATCTCTTTTAAATTTTTGGCATTCATATTTACCTTTTTGATATCTTTCTAAGCTTATATGAGCAACAACTTAAAATATATGGAATTACTATCTTAAAGTTTATATGTTTTATAAGGTGTGGGAGACTGTTTCAAAGCATGAATGCATCACGAATGCATCACAAATTATAAATGTAGATTTGTTTATTGAAGCAAATTTACCTTAGAAGTAAAATAATTTTCTATTATGCTATGTAGATGTTAATTTCACAAGTTTTAAATATTTCATGAAAATTTCCATAATTAACTAACTTTAGAGGACTATTATTTCCTGAAATATAAGATCACTATAAAAACAATATTAATTTTATATATAAGCAACAAAAATATTGAACTTAAAGTTAAAAAAACACAGTGGCATGATAAAATATAAAAGATTTAAGGATGTAAGTACAAAGAATGTTCGAATCTCCTACAAAATACCACCAAGAGAATTTAAATAGCACCTAAATAAATGGAAGTTATATCATATTCATGGATCGACATTAAGAACAGTTGTCCACCAATTAACCTATAATTCCATGTAGTCCCTATTAAAATAATAGAAGGAATTTCTTTTGATAATGACAAGCTGATTCTGAAATTCATATGGAAATGGAAAAGACCTAAAATAGTTCTGCTTTTTAAAAGAATAACAAAACTGAATGATTCACACTAACTGATTTGACAACTCATAAGACTACAGAATCAAGACTGTGGAGTTGATGTAAGAAAAATAAGTAGGGAAATTGAACAAAGTATTCTAGAATAGACCCATATATATACAGTCATCTAATGTTTGACAAAGACAAGATACTTTAGGGCAGCACCTGAGGCTCAGTGAGTAGGGCGCTGGCCCCATATACCAAGGGTGGTGGGTTTGAATCCGGCCCCGGCCAAACTGCAATAAAAAATAGCCAGGCATTGTTGTGGGCAGCTGTAGTCCCAGCTGCTCAGGAGGTGGAGGCAAGAGAATCGCCTAAGCCCAGGAGTTGGAGCTATGACACAATAGCACTCTACTGAGGGTGACAAAGTGAGACTCTGTCTCTAAAACAAACAAATAAACAACGAAAAACAAGGTACTTCGGTAGGGAAAGTCTATTCAATTGTTCTAGAACATTTGGAAACGATTAGGAAATATTGAGCTTCAACTTGCACTTTTTACTTGTCACAGAAAGTAAATTCAAGATGATTTGAAACGTATACATAAGAATTAAACAAATCTACCAATACACAAAACAAGGTTGAATCTTATAAACCATGGAACAATGGAAACTATTTATGAAAGATTATAATACTGTCAGATTCCTTTTATCTGAAGTTCTAGAACAGGCGAAACTAAGCTATAGAAATAGAAAGCAGAATAATTGCAAAGGGCAAGAAGGGCAATGGACATACAGTGCAGATGTGTGTACAAGCTCATTTAGCTTTACTATTAAAATGTGCATTTTGGAGTTAAGTACGTGTATTATGCTTGAATAAAAACTAGTTTCTTTAAGAAATATCAACAGGTTGTTCATGTTAACTATGTATCTCTAAACACGCGTGTTACTAGCATTGCTTTCAAAACTTAGGCTGTCTCAGAACCGTCTGTGTCATGGTTCTCCAGAGACACAGAACTAACAGAATGTATGTGTGGAGAGATGCTACTTAACTTTGGCACCATTCAGAAAGTCTGAAATCTGACTAGCAGTCCAGCAGTCTGGAAATTCAGGCTGGATTTCTATGTTGGAGTCCTGAGGCAGAATTATTTATTCCTTAAACCTCAGTTATTGATCTGAAGGTCTTCAACTGGTTAGATGAAGCTCACCCATGTTATGGAAGATAATCTGCTTTATCTACATTATCTAGATTAGTGTTTGACCAAATAAGTGGGTACAATTTTTCTGCATTACACTTTAGATAATGCACTACTTTTCCAAATGAGAATTGTCTTCTATTAAGTCAATAATTAAAAAATAACTTTATAGTTAAGCTCTGCCTGGACACCTTCGCATGAAACCATGGAAACAGTTAAGTTGGACACCTGTCAAGGCATGTGCACATGCTGGCAGGTAAACTTGTGTCTCATGTGTCCGCAAGGTGGTTTGGCATTTAGTTGGATGAACTTTCACAGGAGCCTCGTGTTAGAAGTCTACTTTTGTGTTCCAACTGCCTTTTTTATTTGATCTTGGTAGAATATGATAAGCCAAAGAATTATTATCTGAGAGATTTTAAAATATATAATTACTCTCAGTAAAAGATCTTCTGCTGTTGTTTAATATTGAATGGTTTTAGAATAGAGACAGATACATTTTAAGAGAATTGAGAAAAAGCTGGATATCAGCATGTGATAGGCTAAGGCAATTGTATTTTCATAAAGGATTTCCCAAACCTGCTATTTACCTTGATATTTCCACTTAGAATTCTCCATGTGTTCTGTGTTCTATTCATATATAATATTCTTTCTAACTCAAAAGAACCGTTCCTTCGTGATTACTGCTAGTCGCCAACTCGTTTTTTAACACTTAATACGTGCTCCTGATGAATTGACCTATATCATATTATAGTTTTACCTTTGATATTGCTCTCAGGCAGAATATCAGTGTGAAATTGTAGCAGTTGCATTTAATTCAACCTGTGTGGTACTGGCAACGTTATGAATATTCATCCTTTGCTGAGAAGTACCTTTGTCTTTGTTGCTGATTCAGATTTTCCTAGTATGTGGGTGTGTGGTAACTCTTGCAAACATCATCTAGATGCTCATTTGCTAGGACTTCCCTTCCCCCTTGTCAGATGGTAAATATACAGCCGTGGTTTTCCAGACAATATTGTTGTCTGGGTAGAAATCAGTGTACATTCTGATTTTCTGTGTGTATGTTCTTTTTAATCTCTATGAACATTAAAAGAGATTGGGTCGTAACAAAATAGTTCTCTTAGTTCTAACCTTCTGAGAATCTTCAAATTTTTACATTTGCTGTAGTTTTATTCACCCTTAGGGGATACTTCCTTAATATACTGGTTGCTAATGAGAGGAGTGGGATGGTCTTAGCCTCACTCTTGCTCAGATTATTCTAGTCTTGATTATCTGTACCAACCATAGAGAGGAAACTGGAAACAGAAATCTGCATGAGATTTTTGATATGTGCCTATCTGCTTGGATTTGGAGATGTTGAATGATGTTGTAAAGTGTGGGCCATTCAATCTGAATTTATCTGTTTGCCCTTTTCTTTCTTCTTTTGTTTATTTTGAATAGAAGAGATTAAATTAAGATTCTTTCTGTCTTAGGACTTGTTCAGAATCTTCTCAAGGAGCCAAGGAGCCAAGGAGCCAAAAGACTTGATGTATATTAATCAATTATTACTTATACAATATATTTGGATTGGAACAAATGACAGAAATACAATGGTTCTCTTCAAGTTATTGGTGTAAATGAGGCATTTCTCTTGAAAGAAATGTACATGAAAATAAATAAAATTTAATATACATTATACTGTTATTGAAAAGTTGGGCAGGTGCTATTATTTACTGAGGGTCTACCATGTTCCTGCACTGAACTTAGGTCTCTCTGTTGATCTGACATTATGCTTCCAATGAACCTATCAAGGGAATTTGTCACCATTTTACAGGTGACAAAACCAAGACTCAGAGTTTTGGTAATTTTCTCATAGTCATGGTGCTACCAGAGGCAGACGTGGAGAAGGATCCCAAGCCAGTCATTAACAACTACCCTACTGGACGATGCATTGTTTGGAAAGTATATATTTCCAATAATGACATAACCATTTCAACCAGTAAATATGGTTTTGAGACCACACTGCTATATTTGTTGAACTATGTACTTTCTCTCCCCTATCATCTCTTTGCCTCACACCATATATTCATACTAATTGTCCTGACTATAAAATAATACAAATTTCTTTAGAGATTAACAGGAAGACTTCACCCAAGTCTTACAGATGACTTCATGTGGACATTCATACAACCACAAACCAGATCACATTGCAGTCTTAAATGTTCATGCTAGGAATCAGCACTTTTCAGTGTTAAGGTGTTTTATTAATCTCTAACATTACTGTCTGGTTCAACTGTCCAAATCTCCAGACTCTTTCCTAATACTGCTTCTATTTTTGCTTCAGTAAAGAAGATTCACCTTTTCATCCTCTTATCAAATCCTGGTTTCCTGTTCATCAATTCCTTTTTTCTCAAGGAATTAAATTCCTATTCATCTGAAATCCCCTCAAAACCACTGAACTGAGTATGGGATCTGCCAAATCATAATCATTTCTCTTTACATGGAGACTTAAATATTTTTCTTATGTTTTATGTATTTATATCACCTTCCTGGCATCTATAACAGTGCTAAACACGTTGCTGATGCTTGCTCTTTGTTGAATGACTTGCTTTGGATCTGTTAATGTCAACAAAAAATATATAGCAAAAATATTTTAAAATATTGATAAATAGATATTAGGCTTGAAAAGGATTCAGGAAAATGTTCTATGTCTTATGTTTTCTCTGTTGCAATACTTACAATAGCATGGATTATTAGAAGGCTAATAAACTGCCTTTTCGTCTAAAGTAAACAGAAAACTGTAAATATGCTTATTGGGCCATAATCCAGAAATATTACCATGAGGTTGAAGTTTTAGGAACAGAAAATCCCATAGAAATTTGTTTAAAGACTGAGTGTATGTTTTCACTGTACCATTTCTAATTAAATGCATATGAATAGAGCAGAAGGGAAACAACATGGCATATCCATGCTTAATGGGCCTGGACTTTTCCTAAGTAATAAGCTAGGTAGCATGAGGGTAATACTTGAGGAAAGAAAACCTTATCCATATTAGATTATTTTGGAAGTCACTGAATAATATTTGATGATAAAATTATTTAATATTTTATTTTTAACTCTGCTATCCCTATAAGATTAAAGAGAAAAAAATTCTCTTTTGTTGATTACTTTATTTATTTATTTACTTATTTATTATTTTTTTAGAGACAGAGTGTCACTTTGTCACCGTCAATAGAGTGCTGTGGCATCACAGCTCACAGCAACCTCCAACTCCCGGGCTTAGGTGATTCTCTTGCCTCAGCCTCCTGAGTAGCTGTGACTACTGGTGCCTGCCACAATGCCTGGCTATTATTTTGTTGCTGTTTGGCTGGGGCCGGGTTCAAACCCACCACCCTTGGTATATGGGGTCGTTACCCTACCCACAGGCACTGACCTGATTCCTTTAAATGAATAAATGAGTACTCTAAAACCTTTTCTGAAAAGGGGAAATTAAAAAAAAATAAAAAAGAAAAAAAAAATAAAATAAGTAATTAGGCAAAAAAAAAAAAAAAGAAAATATAAAAGAGGAACTTTCATTTAAATACTTTATTTTGAACATTTTTTGCACGAGAAAAACTTATAATAAATTATATAATTATAAATTATGATAAATTATGTATTAAAAATATTAAAAATATTTTGGACCTTATGCTTTCAGAAAACTTCTGGCACAAGTTACAATTAACTTTGGGTAGGTTTGTATCAATTTAAAAGTTGCTAAAAATAAAAATAAAAAATGTCTATGTGTGAGTAGAACCCTGAAGCAGGAATCAGGGAGCCAGGGCTTATGTTTTAGTGATAGCTAACTTGGCCATGAAAAAAACTAATATAATTCTTATAGTATCAATTTCCTCTAAGAAAAATGAGAGTCTTTGTTTACAAAGGAGAGGATTGCTGTCTAGCTCCAAGTTTCTTAAATTATTTTGGAACAGTTAACACTAGAGTTTTGCTTTGGATAAATCATGAAATAACTTCATTTATCTAGCACTTTGTTAAAGAGGGGCTTTGTACTCAATAAGCGAACATACTTGGATGTATTGAAATGATGTTTGCAAACTATAGGGACAGTCTATGTTGTTGTGATTTTTAAAATCATTTGAGTTTAAACAAGGGATTTTACTGTGGCTTGTTAATCAACAGCTTAACCTCTTAAAATTCCTAATGAACCTTTTTATATTTCATAAATTGTACTAATTAAGATTATTTTAAGCATATAAAAGTTGATATAATTTCTCCAGGACAATTTTTTTTTATTATCCCTGTCAATGCTGCCTAACACCAATTAGTTGGCCAGTTACAGAAGAATCTTAAATAATGTATTTTGGCCAGATACAAAGAGGTATTTTATGAAACAAATACAGAGAATGGATTACATATGTTATTTATTTTTTTAGTTGTAAATATTTACCAACCTTTGTAGCAATTGAACATTAGGCTTACAGATTTAGAAATACTGATGATAATCAAAGTTATAATAGTTCTGTTCTCATTGGAGATTTATTATGGTTCTCTCATTAGTTCTCATTGGAGATTAATTATATTGTTTACATGTATACATATAAATTGTGTATGTAATACATTAAAATTATGTAACTTATTTATGGTTAACTGAAAGGTTTGATTTAAGAAATTGTTAATTTTTAGAGAATATAGTGAGGACGTTGTTTCCTTGTATTTAGTACGATATTTCTAAATATTTTTATTTCTTAGTGTAAAAATGTCTTAAGGGATGTTATATGTGAAAGAAAATAATTACACACAGATCATGGCATATCAGGTATCACAACCTTGCATTAATTTATTAATTTATGCTTTTTTTTAAATTGGGCAAAGCACTTCTTTATTTTTAAAAAGGATGAAGTTTCTAGAAAAACTGTAGTCTGACAGAATAATTTGGAGTATAGCAATTAAAATCATTAATGTTATGCCATTAAGTTTGTGATTTTGTTTGTTTCAGTACATTTGATACCATATGTGTAATTTGTTTACACATGGAATCTGGCTATTAGACAACTAAGTCACAGAAAAGAGTAACAAAATTCAAGAGTTCAGCCAGTTGAACATATATTCTTCCACCTGTAAAATTTGAATTTAATGATAACCAGTGAATGCCAAATGATTCTAATATTTTATGAGAATATTTTAATGGATATTTATTATAGATATTAATCTAAATTAACTTGGAAAGGAAGTATGCTTTTAAAGGTTTATAGTGTACAATGTCCATTCTTTTTTTAAGAAAAAGTTTTAAATACTTTTTTAAAAAATAATTCTCTTATTTCTCAGTGCAGTGACATATGCTCTATAGCAATTGTTCAATTATATAATTTTTTAAAACTTTCCATATAATTAAAGTTCATTAGTTTCTAAACTTCAGTGAAGATCAAAACATGAGGAAAAATTACCAGTTTAAAGGCTTTAATTTATATCATAGTTTTTTACAAACATTATATTTAAAATTACAGTGATGCTTATTTAATCATGTGTATTATATATCTGTTTTTCATTTTCAGAAATCATGAAATTATAAAAGATTTGTTTTTGTTTACGTAAGCTATAGATACATGGCATCCTAGTATTTCAGAGACAAATTTAGCCGTTTTAGAGGCATACAGTTTTGATGTTTTCCATGAAAATATTACATACATAAGTGGTCATCATAAGTAACTAGGCCTACTTTACTGACACGGTACACATCTGGTCTGTGAAACTTCGTTTGACTTAAGGAGGTAGTCGATGTCGGGAGGTGGTCGTCTGCGGAAGCTCCACGTGTGTGTGTGCACATATAAGCAGTACTTTGTTTCTTGAAACTGAAGCAGAAGTGATTTGTTTCACTATTTCCCACTAATACATGTTAGAATTTGTATGTGTGTATGCATAGATATTTTCTTTAGTCTTCATATTCTACCAATTACTACTTTTAAATTCTAAAGTGTTACAGATATAAATATGGACCTTAAGAAGTTCCACTCAACAACTGTACTTCATGAGGTTTTTGAATCACTAATAACCCATTTTACCCATCTCCAGATCCAACCAGGCAAATCACAATAGTTGCTGTGCAGCTCTGTGTGTATGTTACTTCCAGTTGTTATTGCCCTCAAAGGAGTAGGGTGCCGGCCCCAAATACCTACCGGAGGTGGTGGGTTCAAACCCAGCCCTGGCCAAAAAAAACCTTCAATTTTATTAGTCACTATTGAAATATAAATTAAACCCACATGATATACCATTACATAACTATTAGGATAAGCTAACATAAAAACAGATAACATCAAATGCTACTTTACGACCAAAGCAATTGAAAAGTTATACATTTCTAAGCATAAAACAAAATGGTAGAACTACTCTGAAAAACAGTTTAGGAATATTCTTATAAAGTTAAATGTGCACTCACCACATAACTCAGCTTAGAAAAATATCAAGTGTCATAGTAGATTCAAAAGAATTCCAGAGGGAAATAGCCCTCCATTTGATGGCATACATATTAAGATGTTTGGTTATATAAAGTTATAATGTATGTCTTATTGCTATTTAGCTCTTTTTTTATTCTATTTTAAAAGGAAATATCCTTTAGATTATGAAAAAATGCTAATTGGAATGTTTTGTTTTTAGAGAGTATGTTTTTTCCTCAATTAACAGTTCTTGTTTTTTTTAATCATTTGCCTTTGAATTTTTTGGTGTTGAATAGTATTTTGTAGAAACATAGATATTTGTTTTTCTCAGAGTTATTATATTTATTCCTTTCATCCATATGGACATGATTCTCAAGTGAATTCAAGATCTGACAGTTAAGTTTGCCAACTCATCCTAGAAAAAGTGTTACAAACTTCATTGCTGAATATCGCTTTCTAATTACTCTCCTTGAAGCTATGCACCAACACTAGCACCTGGTTCACCTTCCAAAGCAGTGAATTTCAACCAATGTGCCATGAAACATCTTAGGTGCACCTCCAACATTTTTAAATCATTTAGATCATTATTTTCAAAAGAAGTTCAAAGCACAGGAAATTACATATATATGTATATATATCTAATTTTTTTTTTTTTTTTTTACTCTTTGGATCAATATAATTTAAGTTTGCCACAGAAGTTTAACTATAGGTTCAAGTGTACTGTGAGATTAAAAAAGGTTGAAAAACACTGCTCCAAAGCAGTTTTTTCTAGGATGAATTGGCAAACTTAACTGTCAGACCTCATGTGATACAGCTTTGATGGCTGTTCCAGGAAAGGTGTTCCAAAACTGCTATGAAGGATGGGCTGGGCGCTATTGTCATTGCATAGCTTCCCCAGGAGAGCACCGGAAGGGTGACTCTAGGGCTATTCAGCAGTGAGGTATGCAGCACTTTTCTAGGATGAGTTTGCAATCTTAATCGTCCAACTTCCTATCTCTAGTTCTACATGATTATTTGGTCTCTACAACTTTAATTACAACTATTTCACAGAAACTAAGTTATACAGAAACTTAGAGAACAGAAGGTCCTCCATCATCACTCTTCCTTAAAAAGTGAATTAATGAACTTATTCCAAACAGAACACATTGTACACTTTATCTATTTCTGGACATTTTATATGTAACATTTCCTTTTGGTTCTGAAATATACATATAATCTACCTAGCTATGGTATACCATTACATTAATTTTAACAAATGTATCAAGTAACTATTAGTACAGCGAGGATACAAAATGTACTCTTCACCACCAAAATTTCCTCATCTTTCCCATTTTAGTTATAGTTTGTCTTCACCCATAACACCTGGCAAACTAAATAAACTAAATAAAGTTTAGTTTATTTTCACAATGTCATTAAATGAGATGAAGTAATTGTAAACTGCCTTTTGAGATAACCTATTTCATTTATGCTTAATCCATATTGCTGTATTTATCAAGAAGTCATATTGCTGAATGCTGATCATTTTTATGGATGTATCATGTAATTAACATGAATTTATAATAAGATATTTGTTTTGATTCAAGATATAGTGATTATAAATAATGCTGGTATAATTACACTGAGGTATTCTACGTGGTGAGAAGTTTTCATTTTTCTAGAGTGAATACTTGGGAGTGTCATTGCTAAGTTATGTGGTGAGTGCACATTCAACTTTATAAGAATATTCCTAAACTGTTTTTCAGAATAGTTCTACCATTTTGTTTTATGCTAGAAATGTATGATTTTCAGTTGCTATGGTCTTACAGTAGCATTTGGTGTTATCTGTTTTTATGTTAGCTTATTCTAATACTTATGTAATGGTATATCATGTGGGTTTAACTTGTATTTTGATAGTGACAAATAAAATTGAATTTTTTTTTGTTTGTTTTCTTTTTTTTTGTTTTTGTTTTTGGCCAGGGCTGGGTTTGAACCCACCACCTCTGGTATATGGGGCTGGCGCCCTACTCCTTTGAGCAATAGGCACTACCCTAAAATTGAACATTTTTTGTCCTCATCTGCTTTCCGTATACCTTCTTTAGTGAATTGTCCAAATCTTTTGCCTATCTTTTATTAGTTTGTTTATTTTTCTATTTTTGTTTTAGTAATTTTTTATGTGTTCTTCCTACAAAGTCCTTTGATAGGTGATTTGTGAACTTTCTGTCCCCATCTTTACTATGTCTTATTATTTTTATAGTGTTGTCTGTTGCAGAACAAATGTATTTTTATGAAATGTGAATATGTCAGTGTTTTATGGAATGTATTTTTAGTGTCTTGTATGAGAAATCTTTACTAATCCAAGGTCAGGAAGATTTTTTTATTTTCTTCCAAATGTTGGAATTTTTTCTACATTTAGGTAATGGTTTATTTTGGGTACATTTTTATATAAGATGTGAGATTTTAAGTTTTGGTTCTTTTCTTTACAATACAGATATCTAATTCTAGCACTCCATGTTAAAAAGACTATTCTTTTTCAATGCGATTGCCTTGGCAGCTTTTTCGATTATCAACGGACAATGTTAATGTGTATATTCAGGACTCATTCTAGTCCATTCATCTGTCTGTCTGTTCTCTCAGCAATCTTATGCTGTCTTAATTACTGTAGCTTTACAATAAGTCTTAAAATCTATTAGTGTTAGTTTCCCAATTTTGACCCTCTTTTTCAAAATTGTCTTGGTTGGTGCTGTTTCTTTGAATTTTCTATTTAAATGTAAGACTGAACATGTCACTATCTATACAAATTTTTGTTTGGATGTTGCTTGGGATTGCATTTAATCTGCAGATTACTTTATGGAAAATTGATACCTTAAAAATATTCTTTCAATCCATGAAGATTGGACTATAAACTATATCTATCTATGAATTTATTAGGCTTTTGATTTCTTTTATTAGTGGTTTTTAAGTCTCAGTTACAGGTCCTCTGCATTTATAATTAAGAGTTCCATTTTTCTTGAAGGGAGGATGGTCAGGGAAGCTATCGATTTTTATCATTTAAAAAAATACTTGTTTCTAATTGATCATTGTATATAAATGATTGTTATTTATTGACCTTATATATATCTCATGGTATTGCTAAATTCTCTTATTTGTTCTAGGATTTCTACAAAGGCAATTAAATTTTCTTGTCTGCAAACAAAGTATATTCTTTTTTCCCCCTGCTTCCTTCCCTTCCTTCCCCTCCCTTCTTTTACTATTTATTCGTTTATTTAGGGGGAGATGTGTTCATTAACTCTGGCCTCCAGTGGAGTGTTAAAGAAAGGTTGTTAGAGACATCTTTGACTTGTTCTCAATCTTAGCATGAAGGTACCCAGAATTTCATTATAAGTATAATGTTTTAAGTTTTCATGGGTGATGTTATCACGTGGAAGAAGTTGAAATTTATCACTATTATTGTTCTTTTAAAAGAACCAGCTTTGGGTTTCATTAATTCTGTTTCTACTAAATCAATTTCATTGATTTCAGTTCTTTTATTATTTAATTTCTACTTGCTTCGTGTTTATTTCATTTTTCTCCTCGTTCTTTTTTTTTTTTTTTTTTTAAGTGGAAGCTAGATTATTGATTTGAGACCTTTCTTCTTTCCACTATTCATTTTCCTTATTCCTGGATTCTAGGTTTGTTTCTAGCACGCTTTCTGTTCTGCCTTAACAACTGCCTGTAACATTCAGAGCAAGCTGCCTGTTGGTGAATTCCCTTCTTTTTCAATTATTTTAGAATGTCTTTATTTTGGCTTCATTGCCAGAGAATATAGAATTCTACATTGGCCATTTTCCCCCCCAGCTATTTGTGAATTCTGTTGCATTATCCTTTGATCTCTATTGTTTTTATTTAGAAATCTGAATGCATTCAAATCTTTGTCCTATATGTAATATGTCGTATTTTTCTAGCAGCTTTTGAGATACTAATATTCACTTTTCACCTGTTGGATTAATGATGCTTTGATTTCATGGTTATGGTTTTCTTTGTTTATCTTGTTTTGGATTTTTTGACTTCTTGAATCTGTAAATATATTTTTCCAATTTGCAAAGTCACTATTTTCTAAAATATGTATTTATTTTTGCACTACCCTCTTTTATTGTTCTATGACTTTAAGAATACATGTCAGATTAAAAACAAACAGGATTGGAGATTTCTGAGGTTCTGTGCTGCTGTTTTCAGTCATTTTTCCCTTTTTGCTTGAATTTTATAGTATTTATTGGTTTACCTTGATAGTCACTGACTCTGTCTTTTCCTGTCTTTATTTGATATTGAAGACAGCCAGCTTATACTTCAGTCATTGAATTTTTAAATTGTATTATTTTCCTTTGTTTTCTTTTTATATATTTTCCTATCTTTTTACTTTTTTAAATTATAATAAAATGTAACTAACAAAATTTATCACTTATAGTTTTATGTATATAGTTCAGTGGCATTAAGCACATTTATATTGGTTTAGTTTTTGATAATAGCCATCCATATATGTGAAATGTTTCATCATGGTTGTGATTTTTCATTTCCTTAATGATTAGTGATTGAACATCTCCTCATGGGATTATTGGTCATTTATGTATCTTCTTTGGAAAAATATTTGTTCAAGTCATTTGTTCATTTTTGCATTGTGTTTTGGTAATTTATGTGTATATATATTCGCTCTGTGAGCATTAGTCATTTCATAAGTTTTGTTCTTCATGATTCAAGATTATTATATCTGCTTAAAGGTCTTTGATAATCCCATCATCTGAGTAATCTCAATAGTGTATCTTTTGATTATTCTCTTTACAGTTGTTGAGATTTTTCTAATTCTTTGAATGCTCAGTTGTTTTTTTTTTTTTTTTTTTTTGTATCCTGTAAATTTTGAATGTTATAAAACTGAAAACATTCTGATCCCTATCAATAATATTGGTTAATATTAACATATGTCCACCAAATTATGTTCAGATTACAAACCCTACCCTGCTTCTTGAGTGTTGTGGTTTCAGCGTCAGTTTAGATTTTGAAGCCTTTTCATTATGATCTGGTTATCTCGTGTGTGTTCCACAAGGGGCAAGTCTGGGTCCTGGGCACTGGTCTGTGTTGTTTCCTGTTTTCAAATTATTTGCAATATTGATTGGGTCAGTTCTATACATGTGCAATTCAGAGTTGAGTACAACTTCATAAGCAAATTTAGGGATTATTTTTCTTTCTTTGTATTATCTCTGTTTCTTCTCCTGTGTACTCTGGCTCACAGAGAATTCTTCCATGCATTTAAGGGACTAAAAGGCTAAAGTCTATTGCTTGTTATGCTGAGTTTTGCATGAAGGAAAGTCATTGTAAGAAGCAGTCACGTAGAATTTGTGTATATTAACCAAATTATTGATTGATATATACATTAAATAAGGCCTATGTATGAAAATTTTAGTCATAATTTACCATTGAGAAAAATATCACACCCCCTCATTGGTGTGCTCACATTTCTAATGATGAGAATAATGGAAAATGATAAAACTGCCTCTATTAAGGGAAAATCTGAGTTTGTAGTAAATTTTACTTCTGAGGAATAGTATTACTTCAGTTGATGTCAGAGTTCAGAGGCATTGCAACTGATAAAAGAAAACAACAAATGGTAAATTTAGAATGCCTCATAGTATGAAATAATTTTCTCTAGAATTAAACTGACATCCTATCTCTTCTGTTTAAATAATTTATTATTGTGATGGTTGTCTATTTCAGACTGACTACTAATCATAGATTTTCTTTTTTTAAATTTTATTATTAAATTATAGCTGTGTACATTAATGCAATAATGGGGCACCATACACTGGTTTTATATACCATTTGACAAATTTTCATCACACTAGTTAACATAGCCTTCCTGGCATTTTCTTAGTTATTGTGTTAAGACATTTCATATTCTACATTTAGTAAGTTTCACAGGTACCCTTGTAAGGTGCACCATAGGTGTGGTCCCACCAATTACCTTCCCTCCACCCATCCTCCCTCCTCCTTTCCCTTCCCTTTCCCCTTTCACCATGTTCTTAGGTTATAATTGGGTTATAGCTTTCATATGAAAGCTATAAATTAGTTTCATAGTAGGGCTGAGTACATTGGATACTTTTTCTTTCATTCTTGAGATACTTTACTAAGAAGAATATGTTCCAGCTCCATCCATGCAAACATGAAAGAGGTGAAGTCTCCATCTTTCTTTCAGGCTGCATAATATTCCATGGTGTACATTATACCACAATTTATTAATCCATTCATGGATCAATGGTCACTTGGGCTTCTTCCATGACTTAACAATTATGAATTGGGCTGCAATAAACATTCTGGTACAAATATCCTTGTTATAATTGATTTTTGTTCTTCTGAGTATATACCTAGTAGAGGAATTATAGGATCAAGCGGCAGGTCTATTTTTAGATCTCTACGTGTTCTCCAAACATCCTTCCAAAAGGAACATATTAGTGTGCATTCCCGCCATCAGTGTAGAAGTATTCCCTTTTCTCCACATCCACGCCAACATCTCTGTTCTTGGCGTTTTGTGATATGGGTTAATGTTACTGAGTTAGATGATATCTGAAAGTAGTTTTGATTTGCTCTGATGATTAAGGATGATGAGCATTTTTCATACGTCTGTAGGCTGCGCACCTGTCTTCTTCAGATAAGTTTCTCTTCAAGTCCCTTACCCAACCTGAGATGGGATCACTTGTTGTTTTCTTGCTAATATGTTTGAGTTCTCTCTGGATTCTGGTTGTTAAACTTTTGTCAGAGACATAACCTACAACTATCTTCTCCCATTCTGAGGGCTGTCTGCTTGCTTTACTTACTGTGTTCTTGGCTGTGCAGAAGCTTTTTAGTTTGATCAGGTCCCAGTAGTGTATTTTTGATGCTACTTCAATCGCCTGGGGAGTCCTCCTCATAAAATATTGACCCAGGCCAATTTCTTCAAGAGTTTTCCCTGCACTTTTTTTCTAGAATTTTTATAGTTTCATGTCTTTAAGTTTAAATCTTTAATCCAGTGAGAGTCTATCTTAGTTATTGGTGAAAGGTGTGGGTCCAGCTCCAGTCTTCTACAGGTTGCCAGCTAGTTCACCCAGCACCATTTGTTAAATAGGGAATCTTTTCCCCACTGAATGTTTTTAATTGGCTTGTCAAAGATCAAATAATGGTAAGTAGCTGGATTCATCTCTTAGTTCTCTACTCTATTCCATACATCTACCTCTCTTGTTTTTGTGCAAATACCAAGCTGTTTTGATCACTAGTGATTTATAGTATACTCTCAATTCTGGTAGCGTGATTCCTCCTGCTTTGTTTTTATTTCTGAGCAATGTCCTGGCTATTCAAAGTTTTTTCTTATTCCATATAAAATAAAGTATTATTTTTTCGAGATCTTTAAAGTATGACATTGGAGCTTTAATAGGGATTGCATTAAAATTGTATATTGCTTTGGGTAGTATGGACATTTTAACAATGTTGATTCTTCCCAGCCATGAGCATGGTATGTTTTTCCATTTGTTAACATTTTCACCTATTTCTTTTCTTAGAGTTTCATAGTTCTCTTTATAGAGATCTTTCATGTCCTTTGTTAGATAAACTCCCAAATATTTCATCCTATGATTCTCTATTGATGCAGAAAAAGCTTTTTATAATATCCAGCATTCCTTCATGATTAGAACCCTTAAGAAAATTGGTATAGAAGGGACATTTCTTAAACTGATAGAGGCCATTTACAGCAAACCCACAGCCAATATCGTATTGAATGGAGTTAAACTGAAATCATTTCCACTCAGATCAGGAACCAGGCATGGTTTTCCATTGTTTCTACTGCTCTTTAATATTGTAATGGAAGTTTTAGCCATTGCAATTAGGGAAGAAAAGGCAATCAAGGGTATCCATATAGGGTCAGAAGAGATCAAACTTTTACTCTTCGTAGATGATACGATTGTATATTTGGAAAACACCAGGGATTCTACTACAAAACTCTTAGAAGTGATCAAGGAATACAGCAACATCTCAGGTTACAAAATCAACCTTTATGGATTTTCTTAACAAGGGTCAGCACACTCCTGCCCAGAGCCTCGTCTGCCTTGTGCTTACTTTTGTAACTCAAGTTTTATTGAAATGCAA
>CAUYPK010063567.1:0-44557 GCA_963574355.1 Loris lydekkerianus
TGGCCGTCCTCAGAGTTGGGGAGGTGTCTCTTTAAGTTTAGACCCCAGCGGGATCAGTCTATTCTTGGTGGATCTTTGTAGGGAGTGACCCTGTGTAGTTCCTCTGGGGCTGCTCTAGTTAGGGAGTTCTGGTTGTAGAAGCAGCTCCAGTGTGAAACACACCCAGATTCAGCAACTGGGCTGGGGGTGGTGCACATGGTTCTCTGTGCCTGGCACCCATTGACTTTGTCACAGAGAACGCAAGGCTCTAGCAGTCTCTGGCCAGGAGAAGGGCTCTGCGCAGAGACAGGGAGGGCTCCAGAGGGCACGCAGCTACCAGAGTCCCTGGAAAGATGGATGAGCTAGTGTGGAGGCTGGGAGGATACAGGAGGGGGGACGCAGGGTTGCTGCGTAAGGCTGGTCAGGGAATGTGGAGCCCTGGTGGGTGCGTGTCACCGGTCGGGGGTCACTGCACACCTCTTATGGAGGTCTGGGCAGCGCCAAGCCCAGGAGTTTGAGGTTGCTGTGAGCTGTGACGTCAGGGCACTCTACCCAAGGCAACAGCCCAAGGCTCCAGTGTGCCAAAACTGTCTCACTCTGCTCCTAAGCATTAGGGCTGTGAGGCAGTTCAGTCCCCGACTTTAAGCTGCTCAGTCAGTAGGTTACTTTGTCCTGCCAGTTCCTTGCTCTGGGACCCTGAGGGCGGAGCTTGCTGGAGCAGTTTTTTCACACAATGGCTTTCACTGAGCCCAGCTCAGTGGCTCATTTTGGGGCCCCAGACAATGCCCAAAGTTCTCCACACTTTTGCTCAAGCTATCCCCTAGGCAGCTCAACTGAGTGCCAAGTCCAAGAACGCCAAAAAAGTTCACAGGTAAGGCCTTTCCAGTTTGCAGTCTCACTGCTGCTTGCACTCACGGTTGCCGGCATGATTAGGTCGATCGAACACACACAGCCACTTGCCCGTTTTCCACTGTTTTTGTCCTCCTCCTGGGGTCCAGAAGTCCCTTGCTGGCTCCCTGTATCCTCAAAGGGATCATCATAGGCAGACCCCACCGGCCAGAGATGTCTGGAGTCTTGTCTCCCCAGACTCGCGGTGCCCAGTTGCAGGGAAGCTGTTACTGAGCCGCCATCTTTAATCCAATCCAGCAGAAACGGAAATTCTTATTTTGTCCTCCTCGGTAGACATAGCTCACAGCAACCTCAAACCCTTGAACTCAAATGATCTTCTTGTGTCAGCCTCCTTAGCTGGGGCTACAGGTGCCCACCATAATGCTTGGCTACTTTTTCTTTTTAGAGACCAGATCTCACTCTTGCTCAGGCTGGTCTCAAACTCCTGTCACATTTATTGATTTATACATTTAGATTTTCATTGTTTGGGGTTTTATTAGTTCAAATAATCTGTAATTATAATGACTTTTATCACCCACTCAGTAGATTTTGTTCTCTAGAGGCATCTCATTTAACAGTCATTTTGTAATGAGTTATGATTTATTCCACAATAAACCATGTTTCCATATTAAAAAATAAATAAATAAAAGAAGCGAGAAATTAAGTCCCACAACAAAGGTCACAATAGCCATTATCTCTTGGAGCAATGAGAGAAAATGGTGACTGACAGGGTAACAGACCTTGTTCTGGAGGAAGGTCTTAAAGTAGACTAAGGCTGTATTCTCCTTACTAAAGTACCATAAGAATGGAAAATCAAGTATCCAATGTATTCAATACTAATATGAAACCAAATGATGAACAACTACACACCCACACAAGAAAAAAACACAGTTAAACTCCAGTTCGGGGAGAGGAAGAGAGGAAGAGAGAGGGGGATAGGTGAGCGCTCACCTAGCGGACGAGGTGGCATGCCTCCCGGGTGGAGGGCTCAGCTATAACTTGGGCCTTACCTGAGAAACACAAACAATGTAACCCAATCACTTGTGCCCTCATATTAATCTGAAATTTCAAAAAAAAAAAAAAGAAAGAGAAAAGGCCAATGTTCTAATTATAACTTGGGTGATAGTTTCATAACTTTATAATAATTGTTTAATTATGTATGCATATATGTTTTATACTATCTTCCATGTGTATTATATATTTTATAACACAAAAATAATTTTGTATTACAAACATTGGATACTTTGGGGGGTTTTAGTAGGTTTAACTTAAGAGTAGGTGAGTATAAAGCAATTTGCAGTCACTATTTTAATGACAAGGATATTACTCAAGTGTGAATTTAAAACAATATAGCTTTTACATTTTAAAACATTTGGTAAATAATTGCTGAGTCTTTTCTGTTGCCAATAGCTTTTCCATTAACAGAGAATTTCTCTTTCAAGTATTTGAAATATGACAATATTTATAATCAATATTTACAAATGTGTGCTTTAAAGGTGTTATTTAAATTCTTTTGCTTAATTTTCTTTCTCTTCAGGATCGATTCTTTCAACAAATAATTTGTAATAATGATTGTTGGCTTCAATTTTGGAGTGTGATGCATGTAGTTGTGTTAAAGATTAACTTCTTGGCCTCATTAAACAGAACTTGCTGCTCTGTTTTTTCTTCAGTAGAAAACACGGAGGGGGAGGTAAACAATTTTAAAAGGAAAAAAGACAAAAAACCCAATAAAGTAGAAAGGTATTGGACTAGAAGTGGAAAGGTGTCACTGAAGATTCAAATACTAAAAAAGAAAAGGCTATCTGCTGTGGTTGAGTCACTCAGCTGCTCAGCAGGGGATAAGGGGAGGCCAAGCGGTGTAAGCTTTCTGGGCAACATTGCTGACATCCCCCGATGGCTGGAGGCACACGCACCCTTGCACTGACCAGGGATCACTTCAGCAAGCCCCACGCTCCTCCCAAATCCTTTCCTGCGCCCATCACAACCAGTCTATCAAGTCGGCATTATTAAACCTGTTTTACAGACAGGAGGCAGAGGTTCAGAGAGGTTAAAAGCCTTGCCCAGCTTGAGGTCAGTATCAAGGGCCAGAGCTGAGGACTTCCCTGTGTGAGTGACTCGCGGAGACCTCGTCAAAATGCGGGCGCTGCTGCATGAGCCCCTGGCCTGAGCCTGCGTGGGGAACAGGCCCTGCCTGCTGCACACTGCTGCTCTGCTGAGTACTACCAGCTCTGACTTAGACGGCCTGGAGCGCTGATGCCACCCATTTTTGGTTGTACGTCATGGGACAATTACATTACTTTTCCTCACTAATAAAAAATGGTAAGGAGACTTACCATATGAAGTTGCTGTGACAGTTAAAGTCACAACATTGACACAGGGTTTAGAGGCCTTGCCTGGCACCTAGTAAGCACACAGAAATATGGGTTATTTTTAGTAACACACAGCTGTGCCTCTGGGGATAATTTGCCTGGAGCTAATCAATCATCCCAGAGAGCTGTCAGCACAAACATTAGAAGAGTCATGTCCTGCACAGCAAGGGACCTGCCTCCCTTCCACCCTACTCAGCTACTTCACCTGGCATTACAGAAAAACACCCGATTCCCAGAAGACTGACTTACACCGAGAAATAATCTCTCCTATCTTTTGGCAAAACACCTGCCCTGTGTGAAAGGAGATGAGTTTTTCCAGGAAAAGAGCCACCGCTAGGAATCGATCCACCGACTTTATCGTTATTGCTCAATTGTGCATATTCGTGTATATATGTTTTATGCTACATTCTTATTTTATGTTACATTCTTATTTCATTAAATTTAGACTGACAAGTATGTCCCCTTAAACTGAATCACTGGTGAAAGGTATTTTGGGGAAATGCGAATGAGGAATATTATGAATACCAGGCCCCCCTCTGCTCCCCACCCTGCTGCCCCTCTGACCACCGAGGTGGAAGCCTATGGCACAGGCCTGGAGAAAGGGAGGACACTTTACTCTGATCTCACTGGCACCCTCAGCCTCTTCCTACAGACACGTGGATGCTAGAATCCCTTCCTGACAGAGGAGTTAGGGTGCAGCTGGGCTCAGGAGGAGCCAGGCACTGCCTACCCAGGGAACGTTCCTTTCTGTTCTCATTTCAACTCAACTGTACCCAGAGGAGGCCTCACACCACCAACAGAGCTAATGAGGACTGCCCAGAGGACTGAGCCTCACCCTCACCATTCGTGATGGCCTCAAAGGCTGGCCAGAGCTGTTAGCATCCTGTCCCATCTCCATCACACCCTCCTCCCAACCATCCCAGTGTAGCAAGTCTTATTGGAAACAGAGTGTGTCACGCCCATCTGCACTACAGGATGAGTGCCCCAGACGTCCCCACTGTGGTGTTCCCGTCAGAGGTCACATAACCGCTTTTCACACAGAGTCTGCCGTTGCCTCTACCCTCAATGTCACAGCTTTGTCACCTTGGAGGAGGCCTTTCTTCTTCACTGAAATACCAATTGGTGTTAGCTGTAGGTGTTTTCAGTTATTATTTCCACTTGAAATCTACTCATTCACCTACCCTCATATTTATCCAAGAATTATTGGCAGGGACCCATACTTCTCAGTTTTCCCAGAATAGTCCTACATCACCCCTGTTATCCCAGCACAGTATTGGCAGCACCCCCCTTTACTACCAAAAGCAACTTAGTTGGGAGGCAAATTATTTAGTTACCCTGTTTATTGAGTGCATACTATGTGCCAGCCACCATGATAGGTCCCAATGATGTCATGGTGTGTGTAGTAAGGGTCCTCCTGTCAGGAGCTCACACACTTGGGGACGCTGAGTGGGCACTGTGTTGATAGCTCACACCCACTTTTCATCCCCTCCCTGGCACGCACGGTCAGTCAGCATCTCTGAGGCAGGCCCTCACCTCCTGGCTGCCAGACCTCCTTTAGAGGCACAGGGTACACAGGTGCCCCTTTGGAGACCCTCGTGGACATGTATTTCCCTTTGGTCTCTCATGGGCACATTCCTGAATGCCCTTCCCACATCCTGCCTGGCCCTGTGTGCCTTCCAGAGTCACATGTGGATGTCCTCACACGCTCTGTCGGTGCCCCTGTGAACTGTCTCAGATGCCCTCAGTGTCTAGCGGACCCTGTTTCTCCTTTGTGTCTCATGTGGGCCCACTTTGTACACACCCGCTGCCCTCAGTGGTGGCCCTGTGTGCCCTTCCACTGCTGCAGATCAGCTGTGTTTCTTCCCGTGACATGGCCCTGCCAGCAGCCTGGCTGCAGGCCCCAGAGGGTGACAGCGCAAAGGGTCCTAGAGTACATGTCTGTACAAACGAAATTCATGGTTCCTTAGAAAAAGGCTTCTCCTATTTAAAAAGATTCTAACTCAGAGCCACCAAGTCTGTTTCTTAAAAAGATTCCTGACTTGCTACATTTGAATTACTAGGGGAGAGCCCAGGAATTTTCATTTTAAACAAGTTCCACATGGGTATTTTTATTCATACTCAAATCTGGTAATACTTACATAGTATGTTATATATGGGTCATTACAAAAGTTCTGAGATACACAAAAATCAAGAAACTTAAAATCTACATGGATGGAAACAAATGAAGTTGAAACTTGCACAGGTGAATCAGAAAGAATGCTGTCGACTATGTTTCTTGGAAGTTAAATAATGGACCATAATTTGGTCCATCTCAAAACTTCCATAGTGACCCATGTATCTGATTCTTCTGGAGAATTTTCAGACCTCAGATACTGAAGTTTAATTGGTATCTTAGGCTCAGCGCCTGCAGCTCAGTGAAGAGTGCGCCAGCCACATACACTGCAGCTGGAGGGTTCGAAGCTGGCCCTGGGCCTACTAAACAGCAATGACAACTGCAACAAAAAAAATAGCTGGGTGTTGTGGCGGGCACCTATAGTCCCAGCTATTTGGGAGACTGAGGCAAGAGAATCACTTGAGCCCAAGAGTTTGAGGTTGCTGTGAGCTGTGATACCATGGCACACTACTGAGGGTCTCATAGTGATAGTCTGTCTCAAAAAAAAAAAAAAAATTGGGAGTTTGGGTTGAGAACCACTGGTCTGGTCATCCTTCTCTCTTCTGTTCTTTCTTATCTTGAAAAACAAAAACAACAACAAAACCCTTTTTTTTTTTCTGGTCAAATTCTGATTTTGTTAGTTATCTATCCGTGTTCCCCACACCCCATGCGGTACCCTGCCTCAGAGGAAGCTGACCCTTGGCCAAAGGAATTATTTCTCCTTGCTGATTAATGTTCTTTGTTCTAAGAAGGGCAAGGTTTTGAGTTTAAGAATCAGGACTAACAGCCATGTCCGAGAACTAAAGAGAAACATAACACAGTCTTGCTGCGGCAAACCCTAAAACCAATCCTCCATAGGATCAAAGCAATCCACCTGGGATTGTAATGGCCTGCCTGAAAAAAGATCAACACACTTCAGAGGAAGATTACGTAATCCCCTGTTTATACAATGTATTATTTATAACACCTGGTCTATTACTAAAAATTACTATAATAGAATGTGAAGAAACAGGAAAATGTGACATGTCAACTTTAAAATGAAGTTAAACATTAAACAAAAGCTGTTGATGACTTAGATCAGTGGTTCTCAACCTTCTTAATGCCGTGACCCTTTAATACAGTTAAAAGGGGTCGCAGCCCACAGGTTGAGAACCACTGACTTAGATGTTGGAATTAGTGAATAAGAACTTTAAAACTGCCAGATATGGTGGCTCATGCCTATAATCCCAGCATTTAGGAGGCTGAGGCTGGTGGATTGCCTGAGGTCACAGGTTCAAGACCGACCTGAGCAAGAGCGAGACCCCCATCTCTATAAACTAGCCGGGCGTTGTTGGTGGATCCCTGTAGTCCCAGCTACTTTGGAGGCTGATGCAAGAGAATTGCTTAAGCCCTAGAATTTGAGGTTGCTGTGAACTACTGTATTTAAACTACTATGAGGTTGCCATGGTACACCACTGAGGGCAACAAAGTGAGACTGTCTCAAAAAAAAAAAAATAAAAATAAATAAATAAATAAATAAAACTTTAAAACTATTAAAAATATATTTGTAAATTAGGGGGACATATGGATATAATTAGTGAACAAATGAGAAATTTCAGAAGAGGCATAAAATTCTTCAAAAGGAGTAAATGGAAATCCCAGAAATAAAATAAATAACATTGAAATCAAATGTTCATCAAATGGAAGTTATAGAAACTTAGATATTGCAAAAGAAAGATTCTGTGAACTTGAGAATCCTCAAGTCATTGAAAAATATGCAAACTGGACTAGAAAGAAGGAAATTGAAAAACAAAAAAAGAAAGGACCTCAATGCCCTGTGGCACAGGGTAAAGTACACTTTATTATAAAACAGGCTTTGTGTTCTGTGATTCTTCCCAACGGTAGACTAATGTAAGTGTGCTGAGTACAGTTAAGGGAAGTTAGATTAAGCTATGATGTCTGGTAGTGTAGGTGTATTAAGTGCATTTTTTATTTACAATATTTTCAGTAGATGCCGCGGCACTCTACTGAGGGTGACATAGTGAGACTCTGTCTCAAAATATATATATATATAAAATACAAGGCAGAAAGGTGAAAAGTAAGAAGTAAAACTATCTTTGTGAACATGATAGTTGATGTATAAAGTCCTAAAGAATTTTAAAAACTACTAGAACTAATATGTTTGTTAAAGCCACAGCTTTAACATGTGATGTGCAATATTACATATTAATTATATTACTGTATTTAAACTACTAGATATTGAAATGAATGGAGGACTTTGAATGGCCTGACCACAAGTCCCTCTCCCACTCTGCTCCTGTGGATAAGGCCTTCCAGCCAGAGGTCAACTTGATCAAATGGTCCAAGAGCAATCTCTGCTTTTCTGCAAAACATTTTGTGAGGACTAGGGGACACCTCGCTCCTTGGCTCTATAGAGCTTCCTCCAACGGCCTTTGGTAGCTCACTCTGTCCCCAGGTGGAACCCCCTGTGCACCTGTGTGCTCTGTGAGCAGAGATGACTAACACTGTCCTGGTGATCTCATCTGCTAATGTTGTAGTGTGTGGCTGTCTCTTATAACCTGGAGTGGGAATCTCTCTCTCTTCAGTGGAGTGTAAAGAGATTGAAACAAGCAGATTTGGAGAGTAGAGGTAAAAACTATGGTCCAATATAATAGCTTCTAGCCACATAACTATGCAACACTTGGTGAGTCCAAATTATGAACTGTAAGGGTCAAATACAAACTGGATTTTAAAGATTCACTATGAACATAAGGATATAAATATCTCAATACAATTTTCATATTATTTGTATGTTGATATTATATTTTGAATAAAATATATTGAATAAAATGTAAAATTAAAAAGAAATTGAAATTAAATATATCTAACAGCATAAAAATATGTAGGGATAAACTTAACAAAAGATGAGCATGATTTCTAACTTTTAGTAACAAAACATTACTGAAAAGAAATTTTATAAACAGAAATAAATGGAGAACTATAGGGGCTCCCATATGGGGCGGCACCAGTGGCTCAGTGAGTAGGGCGCCTGCCCCATATACTGCAGGTGGCGGGTTTAAACCCAGCCCCAGCCAAACTGCGACAAAAAAATAGCCGGGCACCTGTAGTCCCAGCTACTTGGGAGGCTGTAGCAAGAGAATCGCCTAAGCCCAGGAGTTGGAGGTTGCTGTGAGCTGTGATGCCACAGCACTCTACCAAGGTCGATAAAGTGAGACTCTGTCTCTACAAAAAACAAAAACAAAAACAAATAAATGGAGAGCTAAATAAAATTCATAGTATAAATAGCTCAAAGGAACTAGTCTACTTACAGACCTGGAAAATTACTTGCTGTAAAGATCTCTGACGAGGACTCATATCCAGAATGTGTGTGTTTGTATGTGTGTGTACATATAGACATATTTACATAGACACACATTCATACAGTAAGTCCTCATTTAATATCATCCACAGGTTCTTTGAAACTAAAACTTTATTTTTTTTATTAAATCATAACTGTGTACATTAATGCATTTATGGGGTACATTGTGCTGCCAGTATATAATCACCCACACTTTCATACAAATGAGGAAACTTCAGTTACAACTTTAAATGAAACAACATGTAGGAATTTACCTCTGGTTTATATCAACTGGCCTATTATAAAATAAGTTTCCTCATAAAGCCAGAAGGAACCTGCCAGCAGCCAGCCTTGGCCTTGGGACTAGAGCTGCCGTGTTGGCTCTTCCCTGTCTCCAGCCTGATCTGCAGAATTCAGACTTGCTCCACAATGTACGGTTCAGTTCTCTCAAAATAAATCTCTTTCTCCTCTTTCTTCTCTCTCTCCCCCGACACACAAATGGCGCTAATTCTCTGGATGACTCTAAAACAACTCTCGTACTGAAATCCTTTACATTTTACTGTAATTGATAACAAAAGATGAGGGCTGAGGACATGCAGGGGAAGTGGTCCTCCTCACTTTCAGGTGTGGACAGGAAGCAGACAGCCCTCAGATTCCACTGGGGTTTATTTTAAGGTGAGCAGTCTTAAGACAAAGCTAACCTAAGGAAGAAAAGTGTGAGCAGGAAAGACCTGACTCTGGGTGACACTGATTTCCAGAGTCAGGCCTGCCCTGGTCTAGACGTGCACGAAAGTGAGCAGATAACTTCCTGCGTAGTTTGAAGTGGGCATCTATTTTTGCTTTGGTTGATCAGCACACAGCCTCCTTCCTATGTTGGGACATCCACCTCATAAACCAGAGCCCACCTTCTCGTCTCTCCAGGAAGCCAGGCTACGCCACGGCCCAGCTCTGCAAGCAGATGCACGGCACGCACAGGAAACAGAAGCTTCCCAAACCATGCTGCACCAGTAGGTGCTGGGCAGATTCTGCTCTGGGGGGTTTGGCCAATATCACTGATTCTCAGAGCAGCATCTGATGTCCAGTGTGGGCAGTATCTGCAGGACAGCTCTGATGTGTGTGTCCTGTGGTGGCGACAGTTACATTGCTACCAGAATGACTTTGTGGGCAGATGTTGATGTTTCCTGGATCACAGCTCCAAATCTAAGTTTCTGGCAACCACAACTCCCACGGAGATTTGAACTACCTAACATGCATTTGAAAGAGTACTTTTTCTGTTTCTGTTCATCTGAATTGTCTTTAGTGGCTTGACATTAAAATACCATTTGAAATTTTGGTGAAGTCACCCTAAGTAGTGTTCTCTGCTGGTTGAAGCTGCACATATTTAAATGAACCCCAGTCCCAGGCCTTCACTTATTTATTGCCCCTGAGACCAACAACTTTGTGGATTCAAGCAACAACTATTTATATTATTAATTCTTGTTCACTTGTCTGTGGGTTGCCTGGCCAATTGTGTAATTTTAACTCCAGCCTTCTTATGTTAGGTCCATTGGGATCCCCTGTGACCAAATCACATGAACAAACTCAACATCAATGAAGCAGGGAAATACATATGCTCTATGGACAAGCTCTGACAAGTAAGTTTGCAAATTCGTCCTACAAAAGTGCTATATACATCATTGCTGAATGTCGCTACAGTTGCCTGTGAAGTACTCCCCTTGGGAAGCTGTGCACTGGTGCCACCAGCACCTGATCCACCCTTCAAATTGATTTTGGAACTCTTTTTCTGGTATGGCTATCAGAGCTGTCATTGTACGAGGTCTGACAATTAAGTTCTGGAACTTCCCACTAAGTGCTTATATTGGCAACACTGTACAAACAACTCAGTAAGGTTTATAACCTTGGTATATAAGTGTCTCACAGCTGTGTTTGGGTCAATCTGTGGTGTTATCTTGCTGAGTGCCATTCATTATTTTTGTGTACCATATGACAGCTCTGATGGTCACACCAAAGAAAGAGTTCCAGAATTGCTTCGAAGGGTGGACTATGCACTGTGCATCAGTGCACAGCATCCCAAGGGGAGTACTTCAAAGGTGACTATACTGATATTCACCAATGAGATATGTAGCACTTTTTCTAGGATGAGTTCACCAACTTGATGGTCATACCCCCTTTTATACTTTGAGATGAACTGCAAAGCCACGTGACAAAGTGTATGAATAGAGAGAGATATGAAGAATTGGGAACAATAACAAAATCTACCATATCAACTCATACCTGCCTACCCCTATTTCTTCTCCACCAAGAAAAAACAAAACAAAAAACCAAAAACACAAACATTGTTTGCCAATACCTGGCAATGGTGTAATTGTTTCACAGCTATTGAAAACTCCCCAGAAGAGGTCTCAGATACACTACCTTCCAGTAAAGAAATGAATTTCTATTATCTTCGAATGACCAATGACAGAACCAAAGTGATTGGGCATTCTAACCCTAACCCTAACCACACTAGATGTAAAACTCTATGGCTTGACTAATCAAGAAACTAAAGCACCAAAAGGTAACTGACTTTGTCAGGGTTATAGAACACTAAGATTCCCAGTTGCTGTTGTAGCCACATTATGTTGTGGCAAAGAGTTTTCTGTATTTCTCCAATCATTTACTGTTCCTCCTCTGTATCATACTAGATGTAAAACTGGATACGTGTTGGGCCTTCTGCCCATCCATCCACACGCCGCCACTCGATGGCTGCTGGTTCAGGCTAGAAGTCTCATGGGTGTTGGGACAACTGAGTTCCTAGAATAAAGATGGCCAACTGCTGCCAGTTGAGTCCTCTTAAGTGACACAAGGCATCTGTCCCCAACTTACAAATGCTTTGAAGATTACAGCTCTTGTAATTTAATCCTTATATACAAAAGAAATTACAAAAAATTTTACAAATGTTCTCAAGTATTAGTGGTGGCAAAAGCTTCTGTTTTCCCTGTAGTGAAAAGCAGCTTAGGTACCTAACAGCCAGGACGTCTGGGGAGCGGTCCTGAATCCCAGGGTAACGAACTCTGTGACCATGGTCAGGCAAATGAACTCCCCTGAGCCTTCTTTCCTGTCTGTGAAAGAGGGATGGTAACAATGAGATGCTGTGATGGGTTTAACAGTTTGAAAAACATCAGTGTGTTTTCCTTCCTCCTTTCCCTTTCTGAGTATGCCAACTTCTTCCTTCCTGTAGCCTGACAAATAGGTGCATTACCTTGGAAAGAGTGCAGATGGGGGTGAAGATTAGAATTTGTGTCAGAGGCTTGCAAAGAGGAAGAAGGGATCAGTATTGACACCTGACATTCAGAGCAGGGCTATGCACTAAGACTGTTGCTGTGAGAGATATTTCTCCTCTCCTTCATCCAATTCCACCCCAACCCTCTTCCCATACCTGACAGTAGCATGAGAAAAACCAAGGTTGGAAGTTTCAAGTCTAAGAAATTCTCTTACAATTTAGAAAGCAGGACTTGTGCCCTGGCAGCTGTCTGTGCCCCAGCAATGTCCACATGTTGCATATTAGTCTAATTTTAGAGCAGAAGTAACTTTTCTCAGTTGCCTCATGAAGTTGTCTGTATATATAATTGAACTTCTTTTAAAATTCTGCTATAAAGGGGTGGCACCTGTGGCTCAAAGGAGTAGGGTGCCAGCCCCATATAACAGAGGTGGTGGGTTCAAATCTGACCCCCAGCCCAAAAAAAAAAAAAAAAAAAAAAAAATCTGCTATAAAAATGTAAATTTCAAGTCAAACCTAACATCTCCCCACTTGCACACGGCTTTCTTACTTGCATATTTACATAGGTACACATGTGTGCACAGTCCTGCAAAGAGAGTGCTGGAGAGGGTGGAGAATCAGCAGACAGAGTAGAGGTCAGGGCAGATACAGTCCCGGCCTGGGGGAGGGACCAGGCAGACTTCCTGGTATTTTTCAGGCACTGAATTAACAACAGCAACTGTTCAGTTTCATTTTCATGTTGGCCGTAAAAAGAAATAAGGGCTCCCATAACCAGCTGCCTGGACAGCCAGCTCACAGCACCGCTGCCCATGGCCATGACCCAGGCCCTCGGGAGCCCCAGTGCCGGGCAGACCTGTGCTCTGATCCTGATCTTCACTGTGCTGCTGCAGGCCCTTTGTGTGGCTGTGACCTACATGTACTTCACTAACGAGCTGAAGCAGGTCAGTGCCGGAGGAGCTCTGAGGCTGTCAGCTTCCCTGCCTCTCCTCTGCCTCTCAGCTTGCTCTTCCTCCAAGACTTGGCTGTCGAGGAAAATGCTCCTTTTCTCTGGCGGTGGGCTCTGACTGCTAGTGTGTAATTGCTGGGGACTCTGTGATGATTGCGCAAACCTAATGCTATTTCCAGCAGGTGCAGAAAACAAAACTCCAGAGGCCCTTTTTTGTTTGTTTTTAAAAGTATATGTATTTTATAATATTATTAATTGCAACCATTTGTGAGTGCTTTCTGCTAAATACTTTACAATTCTTGACTCATGAGTGCTTGGGAGCTTTTTTGTTTATTTTTAAAAGTGTATGTATTTTATAATATTATTGGTTGCAACCATTTGCGAGTGCTTTCTGCTAAATGTCTTACAATTCTTGACTCTCGAGCTCTTGAGGGTAAGGGCAGCTGCATCAGGGCAGGGGCTGTGTCTGCCTTGCTCACTGCAGCACGTTATACCTCTGAGGTGCAGCATGTGGCCCAGACCACTGACACTTAATATTTATTCACTAAAGGCTTGTTGAATGAAGCACCACTAGCCTGTGGGCAGTGAGGGTGGAGTTCGTTGTTCCCCAGGTATAACTAACCTGGGCGTCTGACATCCTGGGAAGTGGAGACCCAGGCCCTGGGTAGACAGCAGTGCTCTGTGGGCACCATTCGCTTATCCTCAGACTTCAGGGCCTTTAACCAAGGCCAGCATCTCCCCCCCATGCTTTTTTAAAAAATATATTAATTTTTAGATTGAAAACCTTCAAAAAGACAAGTCAGATATTCAAAAGTCAGGGGTAGAATAATATGCATGTGAGCAGAAATCAGAAGCAAGGCTTGGAATTCAGGCTCTTTCCTCCAAGGCTGAGCATGAGGGGGGGTGAACCAGATCTCTGATGGGTTTGCTTTAAATCTGTGGAAGTCCTCTGTTGAAAACAAGTGAGGACAAGAGAGATTGGCATTCTGTCTGTTCTGTGGACACAGCTAGTAACTGGCATTCTGCCTGTTCCATGGACACAGCTAGTATCTGTGATCCGGAAGAGTCAGCATTTTACTGTTCATGATAAAATAATTGAAAGTAAGACTGCCATTCTACACCCATGGATAGTTCAGGAGTTAATCCAGGTATATCTGACAGAGGGAAAAAAAAAAACAACTTAGTGCCATTTAAATTTATGATTTTCTTTTTTCTCTTTTGAGACAGAGTCCTACTTTGTCATCCTGGGTAGAGTGCCATGGTGTCACAGCTTCCAGCCACCTCAAACTCTTGGGCTCAAGCAATTCTCTTATTTCAGCCTCTCGAGTAGCTGGGACTTCAAGCACCTGTCATAATGCCTGGCTATTGTTGTTGTTGTTGTTGTCATTATTGTTTAGCAGGCCCACGCCAGGTTCCAACCTGTCAGCCCCAGTGTGTGTGGATGGTGCCCTAACCACGGAGCTATGAGTGCCAATCCAAAATTTATGATTTTCTTAACTAAAACTTTGAGAACTATGGAACTAGGAAAAGCCTGTGGAGAGTAAATGTGGTTTTTGAACCCAAGCATTAAGGAGATGTTCAATAAATTGCAGCCCTTGCAGTTCCTACTGAACAGTCTCTTGTCAAATTTCTGACAATAACTCAGTTTTTGGCTTCTAATATATATTTTTACTAATTGCATATTGCCATGTACTTAGTCAAAATTACAAGCTAGAAAGAATTTTAGACCACTCTGCACACCATTTCATAGATGAGGAAACTATCAGTGACTTGCTCAAGCTAAGACAAGGCTTTGGAGGTGGAGCTGGGCCAGCATGCTGGCTGGGCACCTTGGCAACTCTGTGCCCTGCACAGCAAGGTGTCTGATGTCTTTGCCCCTCACGATGCACAGTGTGACCTGCAACATCACCTTTGCCAGCTGGCTAAAAAGTGCAAGGCTAAGGGTCTCAGGAAAATATTAATGGTGGAATAACCTGCCACAGAGAGGTAATTATCTGTTAGAGAAATGCAGTTTTTCAGCCCTGTGGAGAGTAAATGTGGTTATCTCAATCAGTAGGAAATTTTTCTTTTAGAAATAAAGTAGATTCTTGATTTATTTGCAAGTTATTATGAAAATGATGGCTACCATTATATGACCAGTAAAGTCAGCTTTATTTTAGGGCACATTCACAAGAGCTCATATGGCTATCAGTGCCTTTAGTTGTAAGTCTACAGAAGAGACTGAGAGACCACTGTGATGACCAAGTGGGAGCCAGCAAGGCCTGGCCTTTGTTACTGCAAACAGAGGGAAGCCATCACACCTTACACAAGTGGTCCCATCCATGTGCACACATTACAAATTTGTCTAATTTTAAGATGGAATTAATTGTTTTTTTCTGAGCAGACTCATGTAATTATCTGTATATATAATGAAGTTTTTTAAAATTCTGCTATAAAAATGGAAAATTCAAATAAAGCTTAACATCGCCCCACTTGCGCACGTTTTTCTTAATTGCGCATTCATAGATGTATACATGTATGTATGAACATGCAGAAGACTCACTGGAGTGCTGGAAAGGGGGAGAATCAATGATATTGGGGACTCCTATGTCCTGGGAACTTTGAAAAGTACTGCTCTGTTTCATTCTCATAACAATTCTATAAAGTGTAATTACCCCATTTTATAGATGAGCAAAGGCTCAGGGAAGTTAAATGATTTGTTCAAGATTATAGAACTAGTAAAAGGAAAAGCCTGTGGAGAGTAAATGTGGTTTTTGAACCCAGGCATTAAGGAGATGTTCAATAAATTGCAGCCCTTGCAGTTCCTACTGAACAGTCTCTTGAATGTGTCACTTTCTTCATCAGAAATTTTCCCTAGGGAAAATAAATCTGAATTGTGTTAGGTATCTGGATAGTTTGGAAAAATGTATTCAACATAAATATTAATTTCCTGAAACCAATCACCTATTCCACTTTGGCTGGTAAAAATTTGCAAAAAGTTCAGTAAGCCCATGGGGAGCACAGGTTAAGGAAGGCCCCTTAATGCTGGACGGGACCCACACAAATAAGCCTGAGGACATGAGCAATAAATACAAGGTGAGCCTTGGAAGTCTGTCCCTCTGAGTTAGCTTTTGACAAGGGAATGGCCTGTCATGGGTGGCATCATACATGAGAAGACAAAAGGAGAAGGGACCCTCCTCACAGGTCTCCATAAGGGATCCTTAGTGCCTCAGAAACTAGTGTCTATGCAGCAGAGATGGTCAGCGTTGCCACAGTGAAGTCTCCAGGCCCCCAAAGGAGTCTGCCCTGCTGAGCTCAACTCCGCCAAGAAATGGGTGGCCCTGACGTAGATGACTGCTATATTTGTCACCCCACTAAGAGCAGTGACTGTGGAAATCCACTTTTCAGAACCCAGGGCTTTGAGAACTGAACCAAAAGTCCCCACATGAAGCTGTCCTTCTTTCCAGATGCAAACAAAAATAGTATGTACAGCCCTCTACCCACAACACCAGGTGTTGGCTAGAGAGTAGCCTCAGCCTACCATGAGCTGCAGGAAACCTCTACTTTGAAGTGGAAAGGATGGGGAGGAAAGAGACACACCACACTACCATCATTAGTCATCCCTGGACTGACCACTGCCCTCTCCCCAACTCGCCAGGGCTCTAGTCATCAGCATTGGCCATCATCTATAGAAGAAACTACCAAATATGATAAGAAATATGCGAGAGCATGGAGGGTGGTTGGGATTTCCTCTCTGGGTTTTTATTGTTCAGAATCAGTATTTATACCTAAAAAGTCTGGGAAGTAAAACACCAAAATGGCAGTTGAGGTCTCTAGATGGTAGGATCATGGGTGTCCTTTGTCCTTTTTATTTTATTTATTTTTATCCTCTATATTTTATAAATTTTCAACAGTGAATATCATAAAACTACCTATGCTAATGATATGTGACTTCCACACAGATTTGGAGACCGTGCCAAGGTCTTGTGAGAACCATACACAAAGCGTACACACACAATCTGCTGTCGCCCTGCCGGCAAGGGAGGCCATGCAGAGGTTGACCACAAGGTGAGGTTATGGGTGCTTCAGTGATCATTTTTGATTTTGTTTTTTCCTTAGTTTTTGGAATTTTTTTACTTTTAGCAAAGTGGTCTTTACTTGCACACATTTCCCAGGTCACCTGTGTACCCTGAGTGTTTCCAGGGCATGTTACCTTTGGGGCAATTACTGAGCTGTGATTTTCAAAGCTCCCCTGCCTACTTCCTGCAAGTGTTTCTGGAAAACCCCCAGCCAGCAGTGAGTATTTGGGATGGCCACACACTGCTCTGGTGCCGCCTCTGCCCTGTCACCCCCATCCCACCCCCCCAGCACCACCACCAGGCAGCTGTGAGTCTAGCTACATTCTCTGCTCTCAGCCTGGCCTGCTGGGACGGCTTCTGGCTACTCCTTCCTTTCTGTGTCACGCACACCTTGTTGCCCAAACAAGTTTCAAGTTCCTTTTAACCAAACCAAGGTCTGACTGGAGAAAACTTTAACTGGCTGGGCTTAGGCAGGAACAAAGAAACGCTAGCTCTTCCTGGAACCACCCTTAGCCCTGAACCTCATTCCGGATCTTCCTATCTCCCAGCTCATCCTGCCCTGCAGTTTTCTGGCCATCCTCTCACACTTCTGACCCGCATGTGACCAGATGTCTTCCTTGGAAAGGTTTTCCAGCTCCCAAGCAATTGGAATACAACCAGAATTTGCTACAGAGCACAGGGGGTGGGCAGGGGCAAGGGGTGCCTGGCTCCCCTACCAGGGACTTCTGGACTCAGGTGGCCCCAGCTTCACCCAAACTACTCTGCTAGGAGAATGTTTCTCTCTTATGATTTAAAAGAGGAAGAAAGAAAATAAAGAAACATTTGCTTTAAAATAAATGTTCTGTGTCAGAGTGTGCAGGTATTCATTAACTCAGGTTTGTACTTCACATGTTCAAGGACTTTAATCAAATGTCCAAGGGTTATGTTGCTGCACACAGTGCCATGTGACTCTGGCTGGGATCTCTTAGAAAGCTATGTTGACTTAAAATGAGATTATTTTTCTATAGGAAGAAGTTGACCATAGCTGAACTTGATTCCACTTTCAAGCTTTGCAGCATTCTAAGTTCAAAGAACAGACAAACGTGGCAACTTCCTACTTATTTCCCCTAGAGAAGGGCAACTCAGATTTTTACAGGAAAATAACATCTCTCCAATCCCACTTGTACACACACACAAACACACACATAAATGGAAAGAAAACAAACCTCTGTCCTTGTGTGGACTTGTGTGCTTTCTTTGATTAATAATTATCAGCCTGAAGAGTTTGGGGAGTGTCTGTATATAAATGGCATAGAGCAAGGGCTTGTTGATGAATACTGACAATGATTTGACCGCTCCCTAAATGTCCACTTTAAATCAGAATCAGGAGGCAGACAAGAGACAGCATGTTTACTTTTATTTCAAGCATGAACTTATCTAAAACACCAAAATTTCCTTCACTTGTCATCAGTTGTTCTAACTTCCAGATTAAATAAAAGTTAAAGCACCCGGGGGGTGGGGGTGGGGCCTGTGGCTCAGTGAGTAGGGCGCTGGCCCCATATACTGAGGGTGGCAGGTTCGAACCCAGCCCCAGCCAAACTGCAACAACAACAACAAAAAAAATAGCTGGGCATTGTGGCGGGGCCTGTGGTCCCAGCTACTCGGGAGGCTAAGGCAAGAGAATCACCTAAGCCCAAGAGCTGGAGGTTGCTGTGAGCTACGATGCCATATCACTCTACCGAGAGTGACAAAATGAGACTCTGTCTCTAAAAAAAAAAAAAAAAAAAAGTTAAAGTATCTGCATAACATTGCCTTCCATTCCATCTCAACCCAGATGCAGGACAAGTACAAGGGCAGCGTCGCTTGTTTACTGAAGGAAGATGACAGCTCCTCGGACCCTGGCGATGAAGAGAGTATGAGCAGCCCCTGCAGGCGCGTCAGGTGGCTTGTTAGAAAGGTAGGGGCCTCACCAGCAGGCACAGGGAAACAGTGCTCTCCACTCCGGGTTGAAAACTGACTCCCTAACCACTAGTGTGACTTACAGAATATTTGCATACATAGCTACATTCTCATCTGACCTTTTCATATAGAGAGGGCAAATATTATTAATTAAATGCCATCTCATAAAAAAGAAACAGTTCAAGAGCAGAAACTTAATCTGACCTAAGTCACATTGCTAAGAGTAAAATTAGTTAACCACACTCAGTAAAATAAGCTGTCATTAGCTAACATGTTTGTGCTATAGATTAAGCAACTTTCATAAACAAATATTGCTAAAATTTATCATTTATTAACTATAATTTGAGGTGTCATCATCTTTAATTTCTTAGTATCTTTCTTCCCTTTTCCTTTCCTCTTTCATCAACTCTGTATGCATACAAAAATAAATATTTATAGTAGAACCTCCATAGCTGACCACTTTCTTTAACTGACGTAATTTTCACAGACCAGACCTGTACCACATATACATATCAGTACAGTAGGCCTGGTTCCTTATGTTGACCACTTTTGTATGTTAACCAGTTTGTTACAGTCCCTTGGGGGTCAACTTACAGAGGTTCTACTGTATTTAATTCCAGAAATCAGCACTGTGGGAAAGTTATAAAACATCACAGCCAAGCATAGTGGCTCACACCCATAATCCCAGCACTTTGAGAAGTCAAGGTGGGAGGATCATTTGAAGCTAGGAATTTGAGACCAAACTGGACAACAACATAGCAAGACCTCGCCCCTATCAAAACAATTTTTTAAAAAACATTAGTCAGGCTTGGTGGCATATGCCTGTAGTCCCAGCTACTCAGGAGGCAGAGGCAGGAGGATCGCTTGAGCCCAGGAGTTTGAGGGTACAGTGAACTATCATCATGCCACTGCTCTCACAGCAGAGTCAGACTCTGTCTCTGGGCAAACAAACAAACAAAAATAGCCCTCTCCCCCCCAACATCATTATTTGGTATTCTTTGTCTTCTGAAAGAAACAAAAATTACACACACTATTTACTGTTGTATGATGTTGAACATGTTGTCCCCACTGTGCCTCAGTCTCTGTGATGGAATATCAAAGTTTAGACTAGCTGAGGAGGCTGCCTGGGGCCAAGGGCTCATCCAGGACCTGCTGTGTTACCTTTTCCTAGTTCTATAAATTTCCTAGTTCTAGTCCTTAAAGTAGAGCCCAGGAATCAGCTATGAGGTTGTTTCTGCTGACAGTGAAAGCAGATGTGCATCTAGGGGTCCCAGAAACCCCTGCTATGCACCACTCTGGAGGCAGGGTCAAGCTGGCCTCTCACCACAAGCAAGCTCCAGGAGCAGCTGTGACTCCACCTCCCCAGATGACAGTGATTGTTCAGGGAGTGAGGACCAGGACAAGCTCAGATGAGAAATGGAACTCTAAAGTTCTGGAGTGGACATGGTGGGGGGGGGGGGGTTGTGTGCCCAGTGGGGAGAGGGACTCAAACCAGGGTGGAGCTCTGGAGACCCAGGAGGAGCCTGGATGCTGAGGTGGGAGTGGGTAGGCCAGAGAAGCAGTGAGGACAGATTTTACCGTCTCTTCTCTGCGGCTCTTGCTACCTCCTGTTCTCATGCTCTGCTAGTAAGTAGCACGGAACTGGGGAGAATGGGAGCAGATGGGCGGACATGTGCAGAAAAGAGCTCCCTGTTTATCTTTTCAAGCCTATTAGTAGAACGGACTATCGCCAGTGACTGTCCTACGCCCATTTCACCATCGTGACTGCTCGATGAGGAAGGAATCACGGTTGTCTTCATATATATGTGCTCATTTTATTTATTTACTTACTTACTTATTTTGAGACAGAGTCTCACTCTGGCACCCTAGGTAGAGTGCAGTGGCCTCAACGCAGCTCACAGAAACCTCACACTCCTGGGCTAAAGTGATCCACCTGCCTCCGCCTCCCAAGTAGCTGGGACTACAGGCGTACATCTCACAGCCTGCCTATTTTTCTACTTTTAGTAGAGGCGGGGGTGAGAGGGAGTGGGGGTAGTGGGTCTGGCTCTTACTCAGACTGGTCTTGCACGCGTGAGCTCCAGAATCCACCCGCCTCAGCCTCCCAGGGTGCTGGGATTACAAGCGTGAGCCACCGCGCCGGCCTCTAGATTTTTAAGTAGTTGAAGAATAGAAGTAGGGGCGAGGCAAGTGACCCAGCACGGCTGCACGACCTGGCGATGGACAGACCATGCCGGCGGCCCTGCTCACAGCCACTGCCTCCCGCACAGCAGGAACGGCCCCTCTCTCTTTCCTCTTGCGTCTCCTCCTTCCTTCATTCCTTTTTGTTCCAGAATGAGAGAAAGAAAGAATAAGGGTGAGAAAGAGAGCCACCCAGAGAGACAGGAAGAAGAGAGGGAGCGCACGAGGCCTCTCCTCCCTGACCCCAGGGCGGCCCCATCAGCTGGGCTGGGGCCTGAAGCAGAGGGAGAAGCCGGGGCTTCTGATTCGGGCGGCCCAGATGGCCTGTCCGGCAGAGGGAGAGGAGCGCAGGGGGTCCAGCCGGCGCGGACAGGACTGAGCAGAGGGTGTGGGAGCTGGACCAAACAGAGTCCTGACCTGCCTGTTGGGTGGGAAGGGCGCTCGCCGCCCTCTGGTGCCTGTATTCCCTGTCCGGAAGTATGAAAAGGAGGTTTTGCTGGGTGTTTGGCATAGACTTGGGAACTTGGTAAACTACCTTTATGTGGAAAATGGCCCGGCATATTCTTAGAAACTGATCTTACCCGATGGGCAGCGTCATGACGGAGAGAAGGTGCGCCCTGCAACCCGGGCTCTGTCCCACGAACCTCACACACCCCAGCGCAGAACTCTGCCTTAACCACCCGCCACTGGAGTCCCGGGGACCACAGGCTGACCTGACAGGGCAGGTGGCACCCGCCCTCCGTGCACCTGCAGGGCTGGCCTTTCAAGGGCTCCCTCCAGGAGCAGAACGCGCCCAGGCAGAGGACAGTCCGCGGTGGTCACTGGTCACTGGTCACGTAGGACCAGCCTTCTCCGAATTTACCCAGCTCTCGTTCACCCCTTATAAACTCTGCGCTTGACCAACTTAAAGCTTCCCTAATTGATAGTATGTACAGAAATTTCCTGTTAGAAATCAGCAAAAGAAGCCTTAGGCATTGCATAGTCAGTCTCCATTTTTAGGGAAATTAACAAGCTTTTTCAATACTATTTGCAGATGATTTTGAAAACCTATGAGGAAACCATCCCTACAGTTCCAGGTAGTGTTTTTGTTGTTGTTTTTATTTAAATCCGTTCTCTTGGCTAATCCCCTCCGTGCATCCGGCTATCACAAGCCACTTGCTGCCTCTGCTTCCTTCTTTGCGCTGGCAGCTAGAAAGCTCAGAACCAAATCTGTGCCCCACCTATAATCAGAATTTCATTTCAACTTAATTTGGTTTTTCCCACATGAATTTTCCTTTCAATTCAATTTCCTGACTTACTTTTATTTTTTTTTAACCTTCTGATGCCTTGTAAATAAAGCACAATTACCCATCTTTTTTGCTTCTGGCCACCACCAGCCTCCAGGTCTTGCTTTACAGAAATGCCCTTTGCTCCATCATCCCTTCCCCAAGGGTCTTTCCATTCACCCCCTGTCCTCAGCCTGTCTCTGGCCTCTGGACCCACATCCTCCAGGTGGTTGCCCAGGCCGACTCCCGCAGCCATCCTGCTGCCCCCTCACTCTTCACGCCCACCTCATCACTGCCTCTTCTGGGAGCTTGAGTGAGAGCCCTGGCCTCTGCTGCTGTTATCATACTCACCTCGTAATTTCCTGTAATTATGCTTGGGTTTTTATCTGTGTGCTGCCTGCTTCCCTGCTAGACTAAAGACAAGAACGTGTCTTTCTTCGCCCTCTGTACTCGGAACCTGACTGTGCCTCAACCCCAGTAGTTTCCATCCCCGTGACCCCAGCCCTTACCCACACCACCTTCAGTCTATACACACACAATACAGTGTGTGTATTTTTGTTGTTGAGGTAAAATTCACATAATACACAATGAACGACTTTAAAGTGCACAGTTTGGTATAATTAGTGCATTCACCATGTTGTGCCACTTCTCTCTCTACTCAGAAATTTCCTGATATGTATTTTTGGAAGTAATAAATGAATAACTGAATGAAATGACTAAATTAAATTTGCTACTTCACCTTTGGGTCACCATGTATCCCCATTTTCCTATGTTAATGGCCATACAGGCCTGAATACTTATGCCAGAAACTTATAGCCCTGGAGCACAACATTTTGGCAGAGAAGAAACAGTTTTTTAAACTTTGTCATCAGCTCAGCACCCGTAAGCACACTGGATATGGCACCAGCCACATATACTGAGGCTGGCAGGTTCGAACCCAGCTGGGGCCTGCTAAACAACAATGATAACTACACACACACACAAAAAAGTCATGCGTGGGGCAGGCACCTATAGTCCCAGCTACTTGGGAGGTTGAGGCAAGAGAATCTCATAACCCCAAGAGTTTGAGGTTGCTATGAGTTGTGACACCGCAGCACTCTACTAAGGGTGACATAGTGAGACTCTGTCTCAAAACCCCCCCAAACTTTGTTATCACTTGACAACCCCCATTTTCTTTTATTAAACATGTTTTATAAACATGAAAGACAGTATCAGTTCAGGGGTCTAAGCATTCATCTCCCCAAGGTAAAATTAGCAGTCAGAATGTGGAGCTCGCCACCTGCTGGTAGGAAGCACAGCAGATGCATGGTCTGCAGTAGATGCCCGTACTGTTTTCAGTGGTAGAAGAATAATATTTCTTTTTATTCATCCCAGCAAGGTAAAGAAATCGTGTACAACTCTGTATAGCAAGGTGTATTCGTGATATTCAAATTAATATATTTTCAAGTTTCCTTTCTGAGAGTTGTTTGCTATAGCCAATAGGAAATTTCCTCTCTTTAAAATTTGCTTTTGAATTTAGGCTTTCCTGTTCATATTCTTGCAATGACCTCAAATTCACGATATTTATAATTGGACTCAGTTATTGAATATTTAAAAGCAGTCATTATGAATTATTTAACAGTGAAGGTTAAAGGTAAATGGACCTTGAAAGCTGAGCATTCAAGGCCATCCTGCATTGGCTTTTGGTGTCACATAAATGCCCCCTCATCTGAATAAGTAACAATGAATACCAGATAGAAGGAAGAGATTCTCGTTGCCTGTTCATTCCTCCCCTGTGGAATTTTTTCACCTCTTTTCAGTGTCCTTTGCTACCAGCCTAGATCAAAGCCCCAGTTCTCAGTCCTGATTGTGATAGTCTGGTAACTGGCTTGCCAGCTTCCGGCCCTTCAGGCTGTCCTGCACTGTAGGTTGGCTGAAGTACAACGTGGCATCTCTCTGCTTTCTTAAACAAAACCTCTCAGTCTCCCGACAACCACAATGTGCAAATCTCTTATCCTAACCTTCACATCTTACAGTTTGGCTCCCTATTCAAGCCTGAAACTTAAACTGAACTCCTCCCAGGTCTGAGGGCAGGAGAGCTTTGAGCACCCCGCCTCGGGGCTCTGCTCCAGCTCTCTGGAGCTCCTTTCTCTATCCCTGTAGGCACCAACCTGCCCACCTCATCTTGTTCAGATCACTCAAACATTTCCTTGCATTTTCTTGTTTATAATTTTTTCTCCTTATCTGTAGAAAATTTCCTGGCCCAAATGTGATGGCATTTTGGTTTGTTGGAGTAAGGAAATAAGCGAGCTTCAGCACCAGCTCCTCCCAAACCCTCCCCTGATCTCAGCTCTCTAACAAATGGGAATCTTTCCCCACTCTGAACACCTGTCACTGTTTCTGTTTTCACTAATAAATTTTCACTGTCTAATTCCTGTCTTCTGTAGAAGCCTCTAAGTCCTGTGTGGGCTCAGTCGGTCAGTGATTGCTCTTTGTAGCCCTGTAGGGGTAGTACAGTGCCTCATCTCTGGCAACACTTGGCTGATGAAAGAATGTAACTCTCTTGGGAATTTTAAGCTGATTTTTAAAAGAGAACAGTTTATCAAATATGAATTTTGTTCAGGCTTGCCACAAAATACTTTGAATTGTGGGCAATAAATGTTAATGTCCTTTTGTTATGATCCAGTAAATCAGCAATTTACACGCTGGTGTACTGGGTGTCATGGCCTCTATGTCCATTCCTTGACCTTTTAGTGTGAGAGGGGTTTGCAGTATCTATGGACAATTGTTGTTATTGCTTCTCCCTGAGAACCAGCGGCAGCTAGCAGAGAGGAAAAGGTAACTGAGATGACAGAGCTGGTACTAAATTGCTTCTAAACATAACTCAAAGTGAAAATTTACCAGTTTGTGGTTATTTGCTCATGTTAAATCACTCATAAAGAGGACTACAAGTTTGAAGTTATTATAATGGGCAACAGGGCCAGAATCTTCACTTTGTCCTGTTCGATTTGGACCTTATCTTTGAGATGCTATTAGATTATAATCCATGTTGCTGCTTATTCTCCCCCATCTAAAGCACTTTTCAAATTAAACATAAGCTGAAGTAGGCTGATTATCATACTAACACGTAGGCTATTTTCTATTAAAATCTGTAGAATCAACTTTGGAAGCCCAGAGTGTCTATAGTGCCTTACTGACAACAGCTGCAAACAGCAGTGTCCTTGAGAACTAGCCTTGACAAATGCGGATGGTTGTTATTTCTCTTTTAGAAAGACAACAGAGTATTCCTCCCCAAGTAGGGGGAAGACATTCTCGGAGAGTTGCAGCTCACATAACTGGGAACAGACGAAGAAGCAACATGCTGCCTATGCTAGGTAAGTGACTTAAAGGAAAACAGTGGAACATTTATTTCAAATAATTTATTATTTTTACATTTATCTGAATGTTTATATGGCTGTCTACAAAATACTCTGTGATAATCAGGTCTCAGCTTGGTTGTTTTGTTGTTGTTGTTTTGTTTTGAGATAGACTCTTGCTCTGTCACCCTGGGTAGAGTGTGGTGGCATCATCACAGCTCACAGCAACCTCACACTCCTGGGCTCAAGCGATTCTCCTGCCACAGCCTCCCTGAGTAGCTGAGACTATGGGGGTGCACCATCACATCCAGCTAATTTTTCTATTTTTAGTAGAGACAGGGTACTCTTGCTCAGACTGGTCTTCAAGTCCTGAGCTCCAACAGTCCACCCACAGGCCTCCCAGAGTGCTGGGATTACAGTGAGCTGCTGCGCCTGACTAAGGCCTCCGATTGATTTCAGAAGCAAGATTACGGATGAATAGTTCAATTACTGCCACGGCATAACCGGCCTCAAGAAAATTACATAGGGAGAGAACTTTGTCCTTGAGGTCCTCAGCCTCCCAGTTTTGCTTTTTTCTTCTTCTTTAAAGGAATTTCTCTCTGTCTATCTTACTTCTTTCATCTCACACTTTCCTTCTTGTCACTTCCATCGAATCTTTGTTCTTTTCAAAGGTTCTTAATCACTTACTTTCACTGTGAATTACTGGGCACTCCTAAGGGTATTTATTGGATCTGACAGTTAAGTTCATGAACTCATCGTAGAAAAAGTGCTACAGAGGCTCGGTGCCCGTAGCTCAGTGGCTATGGTGCCAGCCACATACATCAGGGCTGGCAGGTTCAAACCCAGGCGGGCCTGCTAAAAAGACAATAATGACAACTATAACAATAAAAAATAGCCAGGCACTGTGGTGGGCTCCTGTTCCCAGTGACTTGGGAGACTGAGGCAAAAGAATCACTTAAGCCCAAGAGTTTGAGGCTGCTGTGAGCTGTGATGCCACAGCACTCTACTGAGGGAGACATAGTGAGACTCTGTCTCAAAAAAAAAAAAAGAAGAAGAAAAGAAAAAGTGCTATATATATGTACCTCATTGCTGAGTATCACTATGGTCACCTTCTCAGTACTCCCTTGGGAAGCTATGCACCAATGTCATCACCTACTCCACCTTTCAAAGCAATTTTGGAACTTTTCTTTAGGAATGACCATCAGAGCCATCATTGTACAGCACACAAACACACAACAATAGTAATGAACACTACTCAGCAAGACCCCACCTCGTGTCAACACGAATACAGCTGTAAGACCCTGATATACCAAGGTTATAAAATCTTATAACCATGTATGTTGTACATGCTGCCAACATACTTGCACACAGTAGCAAGTTTGCAAACTTTACTGTCCCACCTGGTGCAACAGCCGCTCTGATGGCCAGTCCATAAAAAGAGTCGTAAAATTGCTCTGAAGGGTGGACTAGGCTCTGGCATCAGTGCACAGCTTCTGAAGGAGAAGACTATAATGGTGACCATAGGGAAATTCAGCAATGAGGTGATACATGTATACAGTACTTTTTTTAGGATGCATTCATGAACTTAATTTTCAGCAAATTATATATGCTTCAGCAAATTGTTTAACCCAATCAAGCTTAAATTTCTTAATATGCAAAGTAGAGATAATTCTTAACTCATAAACAGTCAAGACTAAGAATAATACATGTAAAATGTCTGGGTTTTTGTAAGTACTCAGTAAAGTCAGCTTTATTGTGATGAGTTTTATCTCAGTTAAACAATTTCAGATATCAATTAATAAATCAAGAAATTTTAGGGGGGAGCTTGTTTGTTTTGTTCTGTTTTCTGGGCAGCTGCCTCCCTGATATTCCTGAGCTGATGGTTTATAAATGATTGATATGTTCTTTCTACAAGTGAGATAATTATTGTAATGTTACTGTTTGCTATTTGTCAACAAATATGATAGTTTGTTTAAGCTCTTAAAAAGCCAAAATTTGCACCAATCATGGAGATGGACCCAAAGTTAAAGGAAAATCATATTTTGATAGGGGTCTTTTTCATTCAGAATCTTTAGTGGTTAAAGATTCAAGGATCTAAGCATCTTTAAATCTGGGTTCCTTTGTGAAATCTTGTGGTCTCTTATTTTGGATTGGAGATGCTTTCTGCTTAGTTGCTGTCTTTGACATGGAGAGCTGTGAAAAACCAAGGAGGGACCCAAGGAGTCCCAGAGGGGTGACAAGAAGTCCCAAGTGCTAGCCTTCCAGAAATAGAAACAGATACATTTCTCCACTTTCCTTCTAGACTGTTCCTTTGAGTTCCCAGGGCAGGATGGGAGGAAGGGGTTCAGAACAGAAGGTCCATGAAGGAATAAAGATTGCTAGGTAGAGCTGCTAGGAAATTCCTTGATTAGCTACAAACTCCATTCTATGTTAATCTTTTTCTCTAATCTTTATCCAGGCTCCAAAAATGAAAAGGTTTTGGGCCAGAAAATAAACTCCTGGGAGTCATCGAGGAAAGGATTTTCATTCCTGAACAGTGTGCTCTTGAGGAATGGAGAGCTGGTCATCCAAGAAACAGGGTTTTACTACATCTATTCCCAAACATACTTTCGATTTCAGGAACCTGAGGAAGTTATAGGAACAGTTCCAAAAGAAGAGAACAGAAGGAAAAACAAACAGATGGTACAATATATTTACAAATACACGAGTTATCCTGACCCTATACTGCTGATGAAAAGCGCTAGAAATAGCTGCTGGTCTAAAGATTCAGAGTATGGACTCTATTCCATCTACCAAGGGGGAATATTTGAGCTTAAGCAAGGTGACAGAATTTTTGTTTCTGTAACTAACGAGCAGTTGGTAGACATGGACCAAGAAGCCAGTTTTTTTGGAGCCTTTTTAGTTAGCTAAGTGCTCTGCACCATGAAGATGTCACAACAGATCTGACCCCAGAAATGCAACCAAAATGGAACAGCCTTGGCCAGAAAAACTTCCCAATACACATCTTTTTAATATCTCTGAAAGTGATCCTCTTATTCCAAAGAAATGGAATCTCTGAATAATCTTTCAGGGCTCTACTTCATATCAGTTTACCAGCAGAGATCTTGAAGGTTCTCAGCTTCTAAACATTCATGCAATGATTAATACCTTACCTTCATCATCTACTCCTTGCAAAGATTCTAGAAGAAAGAGAAACAGTTCTTAAGTAGTCCGTCAGGGGTAGCTTCCAGGTTGCCCTAAGAGGCAGCATTCTCAAGAAGAGAAAGGGACATCACTAAAAGACCATGATCTTGTGGGGCATCTTTCTATCAAAATGAATACAATGCGAAAGTGAGTCTGTTTTGTGCAACACTTGTAGGATAATCTAATACACCTGGATATTCTGGATATGGTGGGAAATTCTGTTCAGAGTGCTATCATTTTTTTCAAGGATTAACTATCTTTTATTTTTATTTCTTTATTTTTTAAACCCATCCATTTTCTTCTACATTCTTTCACATTTCCAAGAAACTTCCTATTCCAATGTCATAGCATCTTGTTCCAAATGACAAAACAGGATGGAAAGTTTCCCAACATGTAGAACCAAATAGCAAACTCTTACTCATGAAATGGATAAGCAAAAATACATGGCGATCAACAATACTCATATACTTAGGTATGTAATTTAAATAAATCTTCTATTAAAATAAACAATATTCAGAAATTACCAAGAGGAAACAAAGATAAATTTCCAAGTCATCCTTATAGAACAAAAACTCAAAAATTATGCACTGTTAGTTACCCCAATGCACCCTAGCTCTAAATTACTAAGAATGCTGTCTTAGCAGACTGCTGTCTTCAAACACAGAAAAAGAATATAAGTCATTTCACAGCAGGTAATATAAGCTACTTGATGTCCCTGGAGAACTTGCATTAGCCCTGGCTCTGGCTTAGCATCCCCCAAATGGCCCTGGCTGCAACTCCACTTCAGGCTCCCATGTTTGAGACTCTCAAAGCCTCTTCATACAGTTGTGGGAAGGATCTGGGATTGCACCTATATATATGGCCACATACTGCAGGACTTTCATCTTGGTGGTTTCAGCATGGGTCCTCAGACCCCACAGAGACTCACAGAACACAGGATCTCTGTGGGCACCTGACCATACTCCAGGTTGGGGATGATGAGCTTCTGGGTCTCCCCACAGATGAAGTGCTCCTTTCCAGGATACACCTCCATGACACCCAGAGCTTCTCAGATGATTTCCTCTGTGGAGTGGGTGCTTCGATGAAGAGCAAACCCAGCATGATTGTCAGGAGGCAGACCTTGGGAAGGCTGTGCTCTTCATTCAGCTCCTCCTGGTATCTGAGGCCCACAAAAGTGACAAGGGAGTAGTAGTGATTAATGGGATCCACTTCTTTCATGTCGACACCAAAGACATCCTGCAAGCAATCGGAGGCTTCCCTGAAGATCCCAGGGAAGTGGGCTTTGTAATCTTGGATTTCCTCCTTGGTGATCAGCTCCTTGATTTGATACTTGAGGAGCAGGAGACAAAGCAGATCAGTCCTCTCCGCTCTTAGGGCACCTGTAGCAAGGACTTGGGAGCCTGCCAGCTCCTGCGAGGTACTTGCCCTTCTGCTCCCTGGCTGCTGGAGCCCTAACTGGAGTGGTGCCCTGGAGTGGAGGCCAGGCTGTGGGGGAGGAGGAGGCTCTTTGAGGCCTCTGGGGGAGGAATCAGTGCTACAGCAGCTAGCATGTGCCCCAGAGCCCCAGGACCCTGTATACTCATCAGGCTCTGGACCTCTCTTTGGGCAAGGCCCTGATTCCTCTGGTGGTAGTGGCCAGGCATGAGGGGTCTGGTCAGGGATGGAAAGCAGGTCTGTGGGCAGGAGCTGGGTGATGGGGACACACAGGCCTTTTCTCCTAACAGAACCAGGACCTCTCCCCTCAGCAGATCCAACATCCAGAACTCAGAACCAGTGCTATCATTTAAAAAAAAAAAAAAAAAAAAAAAAAAAGGCTGGCCAAAAGCACTGAAGATATTTTTAATAAAGGACTCTATAATGAATGGTCAGCTGATCACAAATCAGGGAATTTTGTCTCATGTGAACAGAAGGCGTGAGACAGTAGAAACCACCAACACAGGCAGATCAGCAAGAAAGAGCCAGATAACCTCTCCCCCACCCTGTGCTGTCAAATGTCACCTTGTATACTATACAGGTCATCTGGTATACTGCATGTATCATCTGCTATACTATACAGGGTCATCTGGTATACTGTACAGAGTCAACTGGTATTCTGCATGTGTCATCTAGTATACTATACAGAGTCAACTGGTATACTGCACAGATCACCTGGTACCACTGTACAGGGTCATCTGGTATACTGTATAGGGTCACCATACATGGGAAAAATTGTGTAACACAGGTATTTTGGAACATGTTTGCCATGAGGTGGAGAAAAGATTGTGTGTGTGTGTGTGTGTGTGTGTGTGTGTAAAAAGAGGTGGCCAACACATAGAGAATATTTTGCAAATATTTTGTAAAATTTTATAATGAATATGAGTTCTGATAACTAAGTTCATGAACTCATCCCAGAAAAAGTGCTACATACCTCACTGCTGCATATCACTATGTTAACCTTCTAAGTCCTCCCCTTGGGAAGCTACCCACTGATGCCAGCACCTAGACCACCCTTCAAAGCAATCCTGGAGCTCTTTTTCTGGAATGGCCATCAGAGCTATTGTAGTAAGGCACATAAAGGCACATAAAAGTGCCACTCAGCAAGGCACTGACACATGTGGACAGGAAGACACCTGTGAGAGCCACTACTCCAAGGTTGTGAAACCTTACTGAACTGTTTACACAGTGCTTCTAGCTTAAGTGCATGGCGGCCATTTCATAAACCGACTGTGAGAACTGCTGCAACAGCAGTTCTGATGGCCATTCCAGAGAACGAGTTCCAAAATTACTTTGGAGGCAAGAGCTTCTCTATCTAACAAATGTGAACCTTGTAACCTAATTCTTTGTACCCTCAAATTAACTTGAAACAATAATAAAAAAATTTAAAAAGTTACTTTGGAGGGTGGGCTAGGGGCTAGGTGATGACGTATAGCTTCCCCAGGGTAGAACTTTGAAGGTGACTCTAGTGATATTCAGCAATGAGGTATTCAGGACATTTTCTAGGATGAGTTTGCCAACTTATCCTAGATAATTGGACCCTGTATTTTAAAAATCAAGGCATATTTAGCTACAATTTCCCATTTTTCCAAGTTTGCATCATTTACTTTGACCCTGCATAAAGAACATTAATTGCTCTTATCTCCCCAAATCGTGACATAAAACTTTTCATTTCACCATTTAAACTAATCAGTTGGGGAATAAATTGGAGCATCTGTCTAATCTGCTAAATTGCTACTTATAAACACAGCATAATTTATTCTCTTTGCTTGGATGCTCAAATGTACATTTGAATATGGCCTGATGAAATAGGTCTTTTTCAAAAAGGTTGATTTAAATTTATAACATACACGTACTACAGATGCTTAGGACTACTACACCAATCAATCACCGAATTGATGTATTTGTTATGCTATTTTTTCTCCTTAAAATATACTTTATTTTTTAATTTTTTTATTAAATCATAGCTGTGTACATTAATGCAATTATGGGACAATTAATGCATTAAGGGTGCAATATAGTCCTGTCCTCAGCAGAAAATGAGACAGAATAATTTTCTGCACTTGAAAGCTGTCTAGTGTGTGAGATTTTGCTCCAACAGCCCTAGGAAGCTAATGCATCATTTCATACCTTGCTTAGGAGAACTCTTCCACCGTGCATCACACAGGCATCACCATGCATTTTTCCGAAAAGCTTTAAAGTTTGGCCTTCATAGTTTGATGGTGCCATTCAACTGCAATTCAATTTGTATGTGATGTGATACAGAGATCTGATTTTACCTCTCACCATATAAATGGCCAGCTGTCCAGAGCTGTTTTTTGGCTAGTCCTCCCTTCCCTTGCTGATTTTCCTGTCACTTCCATTGTATACCAAATCCCCACAGTTATGCTTCTGTGTTCATTTTTCTCCCAATTGATCTAGTTGTTCATTCTTGCACTATACCATTCATTTTTATAAATTGTGGTAAAATATAATGACATAAAATTTCTAATTTCAATCCTTTCTGAGTGTGCAATTCAGTGGCATTACATACACTGACATTGTTATGCAGCCATCACCACCATTCATCTCCAGAAAGTCTTCACCATGCCAACTGAGATGCTGAATGCACCAAGTCATCACACCTCACCACTTCCTTTGCTTAGCCCCAGGTAACCACCATTCTACTTAAGTTCTCCATACATTTAACTGACTTAGGTACCTCATGCCAATGGAATTTTGTAGTATCTGTCCTTTTGGGTCCAGGTACCTCAAACCAGTGGAACTTTGTGATATCTGTCCTTTCAGGTCTGGATTTTTTCAGTTAGCATGATGTTTTAGTTCATCTGTGTCATGGCATGTGCCAGAATTTTCCTTCTTTTTAAGCTGATTAGTATTCTATTTTATGTATATACCACGTTTTGTTCCCCATTCAGTGGTCAGTCATACCATCTGGTTTTAATTACTGTCACTTTACTACAAGTCTTGATACCAGGGCTGTATGTTCCCCTTCTTTAATTCTGTGTTTCAAAATAACCTGAGCCATTCTTACCCCTCAGTTTTCCCTATGAATATGGAAAATGCCTGGAAGTTGTGTGTGCACACACATATGTGCACATACACATGCAATTTTTTTAGGGATTTTGATTGAATTGTATTGGATTGATGGATTAAATTTGGCATAATTTCCATGTATTAGACATCTAGTTTGATAACTTCCCAAACATGACTATTTTGCTCCATTTATTTAGACTATCTTGAATGATCTTCAGTAAAGTCATGTTTATTTGGTTACTTTTGATATTGTAAATGTCTTTCTTTTAATTCCGTTTTAAAGTAGTTGATGTGGGGAATAGATCTTAATTCTGACAGGCAATATAACATAATGATAGAGTTCAAATTGCTACTTACTTGGATAGATTAGTAAACTCTCTATGCCTCAGTTTCTAACTGTATAGAATGGGGTAAATACAGAAGTCCTGCCATAGGATCAATGTGAAGATTAATAGAATTTGCACTGAAGGTTCTTAACACAGTGCCTGGTAAGCAATAAATGCAAAAAATTGCTAGTTATTATTATTATTATATTGATCTGTACCCATAAACCTCACCAAACTCTCTTACTCAAAGACTTATGAAGACATAAAGTTTTTCAGTAAAGGAAAATGCATGGCAAAATATGAAGACCAGAATTATTGAAATTCATTTTTGTTTTCTATAGTACTTAAAACATGAATTCATTAAATAATTAAGCATCTATATTAATAAATACATATAAACAATATATGTGACAATAACAAAAAGTAGTGGGGGACAGAGCTGTAAGGAAACATTTTTTGTATGCAATTAAAGTTGAATTGGTATCAATTAAAAACAACTCTCTTCTGCCTTCAATTTCCACTTCACCTTGTGAACAAACCGTGTTTTGCCCATATTTTTTCAAAACAAATTTATTCTGTGTCTTATTTGTTGAGTTATATTGAATGTATAATTTTAATTCAGTTTATAAAATGTACATGTTATTGTGTGGAAATTCAGTGTTTATTAACTATATTAACTGTTTTGTGATCTGAATTTTAAGTTACATCTTGTCTTTAAAAAAAAAAGTCGTATTCACCAAAAGCATGAAGAAAACAAGAAATGACGAGGTTCTTACCTTTCAAATTAGTGGAACTGTTACTGCACCTCCAGGTGGATGCGTTTCTCTTTAATGCACTAAGATTGTTTAAACAGAGATCTCTAGAACCCAGCCCTAAAGTTTTTGGTCCAGTACGTTTGGGTTGTGGTCTGAGAACTTGCATATCTAACAAGTTACCTGATGATATTGAGACTGCGGGTCCACAGAGGACATTTTTAAAAGTTGTAAATTGACACATTATACTTGTATACATTCGTGGGGCACAAAGTGATATTATGATTTATGAGTACAATGTAGGTAAGTAAATAAAGCTATTCAATATATGCATCACCTGGTTGTAGTTGTCATTGTTGTTTGGCAGGCCTGGGCTTGATTCAACCCCCTGCCCACCCCCAGCTCTGGTGTATGTGACCGGTGGCTTAGCCACTTGAGCTACAGGTGCCTAGCCAGTTTGGATTTAAAAAAAAAATTTTTTTTAGTCTATTATATTTTGAAGCTCCTTAAATGCCTTTTCCAATTCCTTAAGCTGTGCTATATCTTTCCTCATTATGTCCATATCATTGATGACTTTGTCTTTGAATTCATGAATTTCTTGAGACAACTTCTGAACTATTTTTTGTTCCATCTTTTCCTCTATTCCAATGATCTTATTTGCCATCGATATTCTAAATTCTATTTCTGAAATTTCAGCTATTTCTCTGTGGATAGAATTTTCTGATGTATTTTCTTTGATGTTCTCAGGAGGTGTTGATTTGCTCTGATTTTTCATGTTGCCAGAGTTCTGTTGATTCCTCCTCATGAGTATTTTTGACTTCTTCATCTTTTTCTCTTTTTTAATATGTTAATTATACTTTTTTAGTTGAATTGATACGTTGTCCCTGATGAGTCCACTCCTCACCATTGCAGGGCTACCACCGCACTAACAAAGGCAGAGAGTGGTGAATCCATAGCCCCTAACAGTGTCTCCAGGGGGACAAGAATCAGTAGGCATTTCAGTCAAAGCTGCTCTACCAGCACTGACTCTGCTCACCAAAACAACCTCATGAAGTTGCTCAGGCTGACAGTGCTGGCCCAGAGTTCAGAAGAGATGCTTATTGGCTGGACACCATCCAGCTGAGGGCTGCACCTCTGTGGACAGTGTAGGTCCAGAATTCAAAGTCACTTAGGCACTGGGCACCGGCTGCTGAGTCAAGCTCAGGGGGTTGCTGCCAGGTGGGGTGTGCAGGTCTAAAATTCAGATAAGAGTCAGTCACTCAGGTGCCAGGCACAGCCCACCCAACTGAGCTCAGGGAGCCTCCACCCAGTGGAGAGTGCTAATCCAAAGTTCAGTCCAAAGTCACTTAAACCTCTGCCCTGCCCACTCAATTGAGCTCAGAGAGCCCCATCTGGTGGAGGTCAGAGGTCCAAAGTTCAGTCCAAAGTCACTTAAACCCTGGCCCCACCCACCCAATTGAGCTCAGAGAGCCTCTCCTGGGGGAGGTCAGAAATCCAATGTTCAGTCAAAAGTCAAAATCATTTAAGCACTGGTCCTGCCCACCCAATGGAGATCAGAAGTTGTCCTGGAGGGCAGAAAACAGACCTGCCTGAGAATTCCTGAGAAGCAGGAAATGGGTAGTTCACCTTCTCCTTGCCAAAGCTTATGCCGTGCTATGTTCTCAGCTGCAGCTTGGCCCTGGGCAAACTTCTCCAGCTTCCCAGTGAGCTTGTCAAACACTTTGGACACTACAGGGGGAAGTCGTTCCAGCAACTAGTGTAGGGGAAGGGCGATCTGGGTGCTCAGGATTGCAGGAAAAATATTTGGTCTTTTGTGCCAGACAGAATGGGACCTAGGCTCAGTGGTGGGACCTCAAATATGAAGGAGGACTGGGGCTTAGCATCTTATCCTGGGGATAAGATGAGCCGGCTTTTGAAAGCTGGTTGCTGGTGGGCTGGTTGCCCATGGCAGAGCTCCTCTGGGAGCTGTGCTCGTACCTGTTATTTTTCTTCCACTTTCTTGTTTCTGCTGCTTGGTTCAGCCTGGGTGATTATGTACCTCACACAGTCTTCTCAGTGTGGAGTTCTTCACATTCAACTTCCATTCACTTCAGTCCAGCATCTCTCCCTTTGGGCACATGCCTCTGGCAAAAGCTTCCATCAGAAGTCAGCCATCTCCCCACAATTGTCAAATACAGGGTTTTTTTTTTTTAAAATGAATGATACGATATGATAACTAAAATCAGAAACTCAAAATATGGGTTAAAATGTTTTTCTCTTTGTGACCAGGTGTAGTGGCTCACGCCTATAATCCCAACTCCTTTGGAGGTTGAGGAGAAGGAATTGCTTGAGGCAAGGAGTATGTAACCAAAATTTTTTTAAAAATTTCTTGAGCATGGTGGCAAATGCCAATATTCCCACCTACTTAGGAGGCTAAGGTGGGAAGGATTCTTGAATCCAGGAGGCTTCAGTGAGCTATGAACATGCCACTGCACTGCAGCCTGGGTAAAAGAATGAGACTTTGTTGCAAAAATAAAAAAAAGTATTTCAGCTACAAGAGGGATTCTACCTAATATATGCAAATACGTAACCTGGTTGTTTGTACCCTCATATTAACCTGAAATTTTTTTAAAAAAAAAAAATGTATTTCTTTGCTTCAGACTTTGACATTTAGATATCACCAGTGGGATTTCTACTTCTAAGAGTATGGTGGACTAAATAACTCTCTTGCTGAAAACAAATAAAGCAGCTACAAAGACACAGATGAAGAGGAAATTGGAGACTGGAGGATATTAGGAGGTCTGCATGGCTGCTATTACGATAGTACTAAAAGCCACAAGATGGAAGAAAACATTTGGAACACATGTGACTGGCAAAAGGTAATGTAACCAATGACTTCTGCATTTTTTAAATACAACAATCAATTCTTAGTCCTCTCCTATCAGCAACTTTCAGCCCTGTTGGTTTCTCCTCCCTTAGAATACCTTCTTTGCTACCTGGACACAGTCTTGGGTTTCCACTCCCTCTCTGCATATTCTCCCTCAGTCTATCTTGGTGTTTTCTGCCCACACATCTTCCTTGTATGGTGGAGTAGCCCAGGGCTCTGGCCTTGAATCTCTTCTCTTGCCTTCTCTGCTTTCATTCACTAAGTAACCTCATCAGGTTTCTTGTCATTGCTGATGAATCCCAACTCCACACTCATCCTACCACCTGCTCTACACTTAAACTTGTGTTTCTATCAGTTTCTCAAAGTTACTATGTTTAAAAATAAACTCCTATTGGGTGAAGTGGCTCACGCCTGTAATCCTAGCACTCTGGGAGGCCAAGGCAGGTGGATTGCCTGAGACCAGTGTGAGCCAGAGAGAGACCTCATTTCTAAAAATAGCCAGGCATTGTGGTGGGTGCCTGTAGTCCCAGCCACATGGGAGGCTGAAGCATGAGAATCCCTTAAGCCCAAGAGTTTGAGGTTGCTGTGAGCTGTGACACCACTACACTCTACCGAGAGCTACAAAATGAAACTCCATCTCAAAATAAATAAATAAAGACATAAATAAATAAATAAAAAATAAATAAATGGTGGGAGAGATAAAATAGCCAACTAGAGCCAGCTTTTAACAGAAGCTTCTGTCCAGAGGGAGAGATAATGGTCAGAATGAACCTAATAAAGATGAATGTTGGGAGCTGAGCTGAGAGAGATTGATAGCTGCACATCCTCTCTGCTGAGGCAAGCTGTGACTCCAAGGAAGCAAATTTCAGGCACAAAATCAATACAAAAGTGGAAGAGAGTCCATCCCCTCCCCCAAGAGAGAGGCTTACTGTGTGATGTCTACATGTGAGAAGTGAACAGAAGACCTCTTGTTTCACCCCACAGGAGAGAGCCACTGAAGGCCGGGACTCCTTCTCCAGAAAGATTCCACTGTGAGGGGGCATTCTCTTGCCTGACATAAAAGATGAACAAATATTTTCCCTGCTATTCTGAACTCCCAGTCCACCCTTCTCACCTCGCATTGTAGTCTGGAAGCCTACCCCCTGTAGAGCCAGTGTGTCTGAGGGTTCCTTTCTAGGGCCAGGTATTCCATGGGCTGCAGCACAGCTATGCTAAAACTGTGACTCAAGTAGAAGTGGAAAGAGGCTGGGAGAGGGGGACTGACCTGGTGCCCCATAAGTACCTAGCAGAGGGGCCGATAGTGGCATGCTTGCTCTCCTGCTGGAGTCAAATTTTGGAGACACACTTCCCCAATTCTGTAGACCACAAGAGGGAGCTAGACATTACTCTACAGTAGTACTAGAAGAGGAGTGCAGCTTGGGCAGAGGTGTGGTCTCTGAGGGAGAAAAACACGTGCTATGACAGCAACCCCTGGCTTGGAACAGATTCAGGAGGAACACTCCCAGTTTCCAATGAGCACCTTAGGGAGTCAGGCTTAAGCTCTCCCTGCCTGCTGATGGCAGAGGATGGCAGCCCAGCTGAGGAGGCATTGAAGTCTCAAATCCCTGGTGCATTTGCTCATTGGAGGGAACTGGGCCACAGCCCCATGGAGAGTTACCAGAGGCTGAGGTGCAAGGTGGGGAAGGAGGTGCCAACCCCCCTGGACTAACTCTTTTGCTGGGCAGGCCTTTCTGTCTCCACTGAGCACTGGAGTCACACTTGAGCTGCCAGTGAACCCCTGCTGTTGGGTTGCTGGAGACCTTCTGAACTCTCCCATTTGAATAATGATTGTGATGCTTGGGACAATTGGTTTGGAACTCTTGACCTGGGCCAGCCACCCAAGGATTCTCCAAGGTTGATCCCTGGTTGTGTTATTATGGAAGGGACTGATTGTCCTATCCCAGTTGTCAATGGTGGGGGGTGTGGTGTCTTAGTTGCTTACATCTCACCCCAGCTGAGATTTAAGCCCCAAAGTGCTGATTCACTAGGATTGAATAGAGGCTGGCTGAATACAAGACAGAGCCAACAAGTTCCTTCACATCAATCAGGTCCCCAGAGTCTCAGGCTGCAGGATTGAAAAGGAAGTTTGTAAAGCTGTAGGGGAAAAGCCACAGTCACCAGTCCCAGGTCTTTGGTAAAGGGCTAGTTAACTACAACTCATAGAGCCCTCAATCCAATCTCACCTTACCAGCTTCTTTTGTCAAACTGTGAAAAATAATCATGATGAGGAACCAGCAGAAAATCTCTGGCTACATGAATAACCAGAGTAGATCAACTCCCCCCAAGGAATGACAAAGGAGATACAACAGAAGATGTCATTCATAAACAAATGGCTGAAATATCAGAAGTAGAATTCAGAATATGGATGGCAAACAAGATCAATAGAATGGAAGTAAAGTTGGAATTAGAAATTCAAGGAGTAGTTCAAAAATTGTCTCATGAAATCAATGAATTCAAAGACAAAAATCTCCAAGGACTTAGATACAAAGCAAAAAGAAATTGCAGACCTCAAAGAAATGAGAAAGTTATTCAAGGAACTTGGTAATACAGTAGAAACTCTCATTAATACAGTGGAGCAGGCAGAAGAGAGGATCTTTGAAGACAAAGCTGTTGAATGCTCTCAAATGCTGAAAGAGGCAGAGAAGTGGAGAACAAAAATGAATAACTTCCTGAGAGAGTTGTGGTACCAATCCAAAAGAATAAACACTCATCTTATAGGAATTCCTAAAGGAGAAGAGGATGGTCATAAAGGCACTGGTACTGTACTCCAAGATATAATGGAGGAGAATTTCCAAGCATGGCAAGGGATACAGAAATTCAGGTAGCAGACAGTTTCAGAAGCCCAGCACAACTCAGTCCAAATAAAGCATTCACTGTAAGTAACTTTGCCAAAGTTAAGATGGAGAAAATTCTGCAAGCAGCCAGAGATAAAAAAAAAAAAAAAAGTATAACCTACATGGGGAAGAATATTGGAATGACTACAGATCTCTTAGCTGAAACTTTTGAAGCTAGAAGAGGATGGCCATCAACCTTCAATCTCCTAAAACAAAACAACTTTCAGCCCAGCGTCCTGTATCCAGATAAACTGAATTTCATTTGTCATGGAGAAATCAAATACTTTACCTATATACACATGTTGAAGAAATTTGCCATAACTAAACCAGCTCTCCAGGATATTTTCTGACCCATCCTCCAGAATGATCAGCTTAATGGTCTACCACTGAAGTAAATTCACCCAGAAAGCCATGAACAAAAACTAACATCCATAATGGTGAAAGGATCAAAAATATCCAATGGACACTTGAAAAACATGGCAACCAAAACACTACCATTCTTATTAAAACTCTCTATTAATGTGAATGGCTTAAATTGTCCTCTAAAGAGGCATAGGTTGGCTGACTGGTTACAAAAACTCAGGCCAGATATCTGTTGCATACAAGAATCTCATCTTATCTTAAAGAATGAAAATAGACTGAGGGTGAACAGATGGACATCTGTATTTCAGGCAAATGGAAATGAGAAAAAAGCAGGGGTTGCAATCTTATTTGCAGATACAATAGGCTTTAAACCAAAAATGGTAAGGAATGATAAGAATCATCACTACGTATTTTTCAAGGGAAACACTCAGTATGAAGAGATTTCAATTATTAACATACGTCACGAATCAGCATGGCAAAGAGGAGCGAACCAGAGTGGAATGGATGGGGAATGAGAAAAATATGTTACAAGAGAAGACGTGAAAATAAAGGATGGGATCATAAGGACTGACCAAACTGATGGCTGCAGCCAGCACCAAAGCACAAAAATCAGCTTTATTTTATAGTATCTGTACAGGGTTCTCTACAGGGAAGTACCACAGACAATATGGGAAAATAGCATAAACAAAAGACACAGTTTTGAACTTACAGTACAGTTGGAAAATATAAATGACTTTAATAAAGACAAATCATCAGGTTAATGGTTTCTACTCAACTTCATTGACATATGACAAGAAGTAAGATGGGCAAGATCTCAAGGTTCTCAGCATAGTTGACAAAACAAAGGAAGATCTATGTGACTTAATAGTTTTTAGTTAGCTTCATTAACATATTGTAAGAAGTAGGAAGGCATTCTTGAGATACTTTACTAAGAAGAATATTTTCCAGCTCCATCCATGTAAACATAAAAGAGGTAACGTCTCCATCTTTCTTGAAGGCTTCATAATACTCCATGGTGTACATATACCACAATTATCTCAAGAATGGAAGAAAAAGTACCCAATGTACTCAGCCCTACTATGAAACTAATTTAGGGCTTTCACATGAAAGCTATAACCCAGTTACAACCTAAGAATAGGGGGAAAGGGGAAAGGGAGGAGAGGGAGGGGGGAGGAGAGTAGAGGGAGGAGGATAAGTGGGATTACACCTGCGGTGCATCTTATAAGGGTATATGTGAAACTTAGTAAATGTAGAATGTAAATGTCTTAGCACAATAACTAAAAATATGTCAGGAAGCCTGTGTCAACCAGTGTGATGAAAATGTGTTGAGACAAGATGGTGGACTGAAGCCAGCTTTCCACAGAGGCTCCCGTCCTGAAGGAGAGTTAAGGGATGAAAATTTAGCAGGTAACCTGATGGATTTGAGCAGCATCAAGAGAGAAAGTTGAAGAACGCACATCAACCCCGCTGAGGAGAGCTGTGACCACAAGGATGCAAACAAAAGGTACAAAACCCAACACCAAGCAGACGGGAATCCCCCCTCCCCCATCTGATCGGATTAAGAGCCCCACAGACAAATGGGCAGAAATCAAAGGCCCTCCCACTACACTCCACGGGAAAGACCTACTGAAATCTGGACCTACCTCCACTACCAGGGTGCCAGGGTGTTCTCCTACCAGGCATAACACTGTATAAAACTGTAAGTAACCTTTGCCTGCAACTCTGAACTCCCAGCCATCCTTGGGCAGCAATACAACTAGGCATAAAGCTGAGTAGAACTGTCTGAGTTCGCTACCGGTGACTCTGGGCTCCCAGCGCTACGCCCACTGCCCCCCCGGGATCTGGAGGCCTGAGCAGTGGCGGGGCAGGCAGAAAGCTCAGTGGAACTGAGTGTACTTGCTGCCAGCGGCTCTGGGCTCCCAGTGCTCCCTCACCCCCACCCTCACTCTGAAATCTAGAGACCTGTCCCCTGGGAGTCCAGATCCTTGGGGGACTTGACAGGGCGTGGACAGAGCCCAATCTGCAGCCACTCAGTGCTGACTCTGGGGCACGGGAATGAGGCTGGAGGTGCCGGAAGCCACAACCCCTGTCTCCCTGGGCAACCAGGGGAGACCACCCCTGAGTAAAGGATTTGCCTGAAGTGATTCACAGACTCTGGAAGCTCCCAGCCTGGGGCCAACTCAGAGAGCTGAGACTTCAACCCAGAGTAAGGTCAAACAGAAACTAGCTAAAAATAAGACAGATCCACTTAGCCCCAACACACCAGACAGGGCCCCAGTCTCTCAGGCCACAACACTGTGCGGGCCCTCAACAAAGCCCCAGGGGAAAAATCAAAGGCAGTAAAACAACCATGGGGCAGAATCAGTGGAAAAACTCTGGTAACATGAATAACCAGAATAGATCAACCCCCCCCCCCCCAAGGAAAGATATGGCAGATGTAATTGAAGATCCCATTCATGAACAACTGGCTGACATGTCAGAAATCGAATTCAGAATTTGGATTGCAGACAAGATTAATTAAATGGAATTAGGAATTTAAGGAGAAATTCAAAAGTTGTCTCAAGAATTTAACAAATTTAAAGACAAAACCACCAAAGACTTAGACACACTGAAGCAAGAATTTGCAGCCCTCAAAGATATGAAAAATACAGTAGAATCCCTCAGCAATAGAATGAACCAAGCAGAAGAAAGGATTTCTGACGTTGAAGATAAAGCCTTTGAATGCTCCCAAACTCTCAAAGAGGAAGAGAAATGGAGAGCAAAAATGGATCATTCTCTCAGAGACCTCTGGGATAATTCGAAGAAGAACAATATATGAATAATAGGAATTTCTGAAAATGATGAAGTGGCATCGCTGGGCACAGAGGCCCTTCTGCATGAAATTATGAAAGAAAATTTTCCAGACATGCCTAGAGATTCTGAAATTCAGATAGCTGACAGCTTCAGAACCCCAGCACAATTCAACCCCAATAAGTCATCCCCCAGGCATATCATAATTAGCTTCACTAAAGTTAATATGAAGGAGAAGATTCTCAAAGCAGCCAGGCGAAAGAAAACCATTATGTACAAAGGCAAGAATATTAGAATGACTTCAGATCTTTCTGCTAAAACTTTTCAAGCCAGAAGAGGGTGGTCATCGACTTTTAATCTTCTAAAGCAAAATAACTTTCAACCTAGGATCTTGTACCCAGCTAAACTGAGTTTCATTTATGATGAAGAAATTAAATACTTCAATGACATTCATAGTTGAAAAAATTTGCCATAAGTAAACCAGCTCCTCAGGATATTCTCAGACCTATCCTCCACAATGACCAACCCAAACCTATACCACAAATGTAAACTCATTCAGAAACTTCAGATCAAACTCCAACTTCCACACTGGTGAAAGGATTAAAAAGGTCCACTGGACCTTTGAAAACCTCGATACCCAAAACTCCACCAGACTTATCAATATTCTCCATTAATGTGAATGGCTTAAACTATCCTCTAATGAGGCATAGGTTAGCTGACTGGATACAAAAACTCAAGGCAGATATTTGTTGCATTTAACAGTCACATCTTAACTTAAAAGACAAATACAGACTCAGGGTGAAAGGATGGTCATCCATATTTCAGGCTAATGGTAACCAGAAAAAAGCAGGTATTGCAATTTTATTTGCAGATATAATAGGCTTTAAACCAACAAAAGTAAGGAAGGACAAGAATGGTCACTTCATATTTGTTAAGGGTAATACTCAATACGGTGAGATTTCAATTATTAATATCTATGCATCCAACCAGAATGCAACTCAATTTATAAGAGAAACTCTAACAGACATGAGCAACTAGATTTCCTCCAGCTCCATAATAGTTGGAGATTTCAACACTCCTTTGGCAGTGATAGATCGATCCTCCAACAAAAAGCTGAGTAAAGAAATTTTAGATTTAAATCTAACCATCCAGCATTTAGATTTAGCAGATATCTACAGAACATTTCATCCCAAC
>CAUYPK010063572.1:0-17537 GCA_963574355.1 Loris lydekkerianus
CTTTCATGTTTACATGGATGGAGCTGGAACATATTCTTCTTAGCAAAGTATCTCAGGAATGGAAGAAAAAGTATCCAATGTACTCAGCCCTACTATGAAGCTAAATTATAGCTTTCACATGAAGGCTGTAACCCAACTATACCACAAGACTATGGGGAAAAGGCCAAGGAAGCAGAAGGGAAGGGGGAGGTTTTGGTGGAGGGAGGGCAATAGGTGGGGCCACATCACTTGTGCACCTTAGAATGGGTACAGGCGATTGCACTAATGTACACAGCTATAATTTAACAATAAAAAAAAAAAAAGAAAAAATAGTCTTTCAGCTTTCTATATTTAGGGTCAACATTCTACATAGACCACGGCCGGACTACATGCAGTTTCTTAAAATGGCAAACAAATTTGTTACAACTTATTTTAATGAGTGAGCAGAAATTGAATGCTTTCAATTTATAGTGGATAATTATGTCCTATAGAACATCTTATGTTCACCATTAGCTTTCCTATCTAAAAAAAAAAAAAAAAAAATCCCCTTTTGACCTACAACTACGTGCAATTATTTTTGTTGTCTTCCTAGGAAAAAGCATCTATGTGCACTATCTCCAAATTCTTCTTCCTGATTTTTTTTTTTTAACTTCACTTCTGTTGAGATATCTGTTCCTAAAATTGCAAATAAGATTGCATTCTCCAGGTCTTATTAGTAAAAGATCCATCTAATCCAAGATCAGTTCTTAATTCTCATCAGTCACCAGCGTTCAATCCGAGTGATTTTTTTCTTCTCCCTAAAGTCAACTTCCAACCCCCACATTCCCAGTTGCCACAGTGCCACAGCCTCACGTGCTGCTTCCTTGTCGTTTTCCTGATCAGTGGGGTCAGCATTGTCCAGATCTCAATCCCTACTTCCTTTCTTCTCTGCATATTCTGTTTCCTTTCAGGATCTCATCATGTCCCATGTCTTTAAATACCTTCTCTATGCTAATGACCCCTTAATTTACCCCTCCAACCAACGACTTGCCTAAATACCAGATTTGTATTTATACAGGCAACTGCCAAACTTACTTATCCCCTTGGATGTCCAAAAAGCATTTCAAATTCAATATGTCCAAACCAAGCTTTCATGCTGCAGACTTGGCCCTGTTTGCTTTTGCCCTTTAGTAAACTGCAATGTCATTCTTTCACTTGCTTAGGACAGAAACTTAAAGACATCATCATCTCCCATTATTCTCTCACCTGCCACAGCTAATCTACCGTGAGCGCATCACACCTTTATTCAATACACATCTCACATCAACCGCTATTTACTGCTTTATCACCACCATCCAAATGCAATCAGTTACCATATCTCACCTGAACAATAGCAGAAATTTTATAATTGGTATTTCCACTTCCAGCTTTAACTCACGAGTCTCCATGTTGCATTGAGAGCAATTGTATATGAATATGTCAGATTAAGTCACCTCTCCATTTCATAGTCCATCATTGCTTTTCATCATTTTTAAAATAACACCTTAAATCAAACATCCTTAACGTGACCTAACATGTGCCACATATTCTGTCCCCTATTGGGTAACTCATATATCCTCTCTGTCACACCTGGTTCATTAGTTCCAACCACACTTGAAGCTTTGCTGAACAACTTTGGCTTGAAATGATTCCTTCCCAGATAAATTATCTGGTTTCAAGACTTAAGTTTAATTCACTTATCTCAAAAATCAAGAGAGGCATTTCCTGTTCACTTTGTGTAAAAAAAAAAAAAAAACAAAAACGCCACCAAGTTGCCCCTCTTCCTTATTCCCCGCCTTATAATTATTTTTACTACTGTACCTATCAACAGAGCTAAAACGTTTAGCCAGTGTTATAAAAGAATTAAAAGATTTTTTTTTTCCTAATCAATATTCCGTTTGCTTCCCAAAAGGAGACTCAAAATTCCCTTCCGAGTTCTTACTGTATAACAACAGAGCTATAACGTGAGAACAAGACTTACATTTTAGCATTAAAAAACATCAATGTTAGTGTTAAAAGACTTCCACTGGTGGTGCAGGCTGTTTCTCATGATATGTTAACAAACAGAGCTCCTGAGCTTGTGGGCCAATTTAACTTCCTTCCTGTATCTGAGACAATGTTTCTGAGTAAAGCCACCGAGCAAAATAGCAGTAATCCAAACTGTGGTCCTTTTAAAGTCATAATTCATATAGAAAAATGGCTTTTCAGAATATCTGAGCTTTGAAAAAATGCAAACAATAGCTGAGTTGCATTGACCTTCTTTATAATGAAATGCTTCTTTTATTAAATTAGTTATTTTTAAAGAATATGTTATTACGTATCACGTGGATCAAATGGAAGTGATGCCAGCACTTTAAAAATCAAGGCCTATAAGAGCAAGTACAGGGAGGAGCGGAGCGCAGGGAGGGTCACATCAGGTTCCTTTCACAGACTCCCATTCAAGCAAGCTCACTTTCCCTCAGGGCACAGTCATGAGGATGTCCCTGCTGAGTTTATGTCCACACATCACTTGCTGTATCTAGAGGAGAGGTAGTTAATGGTTTTACATACCCCTTGCTGTGCTCAGAATCATATGTCTTCTCAATCAAATGATACAGATAATTAGTAATTCTAATAAAGACTCAAGCTTGACAAATTCTACAGAATTGATTTTAATTTGTTTTTAACATATTTAAAATTCCCAAAGTTTTAAGGCAAACTTTATCATATATAGGCAAATGGACTAACAAGTTTTCCTATGTATCTTAACAAATTGATCTAGGAGCATATACCTAACCCTCTCATCTTTCTAATTAGATTTTAGATATTTTATGAAGCTTAACATTTTATTTTCTTATTTTCTTACATGCGAAATGGAAGTATTTTAATAAAAGAATAAGAGGTAATAATCAATAAAACAAACAAAAAAAGGACAGGTGTGGTTTTTGTACCTCTGATTTTATACCCTAAAAGTCTCATGGCATTATAACATATTGATATTGTAAAGTTAATAGACAATTATATGAAATTTAGCTTGATAATTAGTATTTTCTTTTATTAATGTATATCCTAAAAAAAGAATAAGGATACAACTCTAAGTCAATCCTTAAATAACTTAGGATATCTTTTTAGAAAGAGATGGTATACAAATTAAAAATTATTAGGCTAGCATTATTACATTTCAGGAAATGTAAGAGAAAGTTTTTTTTAAGTGAGCGATGGAAGGATTTCTCATCAAGTAAATTTAAGAACCATAAAGTATTGCTTTGGACAATTCAATACTAATTAAAAATTTTAAGTATTTAAAAATCCATGTAGTAAATATGTAGGTTTATATTTGTTTAAATCAGCATCTCCAAAACTATCTTATTATGGGATATATTATGTATTCAAATATCTGTTTACATTTCCTACAGTACTTTGATAGAACACAGTTTGGCATGGGAAGACAAAGCTATGGTCAGTTTGTATCACTGTAAACTTTATCTTATCATATTGGGGTAAATGGGGGCATAATAGGATATTTTAGCACCTTCTTTAAAACAAGATAATTTATCTTTCATGTTTTCTATGAAATATTTACATTTTCCTTATTTCTGTTACTTGCGATTTGCAATATGATACATGCAAAAATGACGAACTCCACATAAAATCATTCCATCCCTCCCCAATACTAAATTTGTATTAATAATTTAAAGCCATTGCTAGGAATAAGAATATTGTTAATAATCAGAATATGAGTAAATTTATTTTTCATGTGGAATAATGTTTAATAATTTTGCATTAATAAAAAGAAATTAAGTATTCAATAAACAGTTAGGATGAGTGTCTACATAATCTAACCTCAGAGGTGGAAGTAGCTGTGAGCTGTGATTATGCCACTGCACTCCAGCCAGGGCAACAAAGACTTTGACTGAAAAAAACAAACAAACAAAAAAATAACAGTTTATAAAAAAATACATAATCTGTTTCAGCCTATTCTATTTTAACATTGATTCTATTGATAGATCGTTCCCCATTAATTATATACCTCTAACTTTGTACTTTCCAATTAATTACTGCATTATATAACGAATGCTTATATCACGGGGTTGGTTGGTTTCCCTTTTGCTTATTGGGTTAGTGGTTTGTTAACACAATGTGCAGGGCTGTCCAAACCAGTCCTGAGCGTAGGTTCCTCCGGAGGAGGATGTTTGGTTCTTGGCTCCCAGTGTCAAGAATGAGCACTGGTGCCTAGCTGATGACAAGGGACCACGGTACACGGTGCCTAGCTGATGACAAGGTACACGGTAATCACAGCAACATACACTTGCCGCAGCACAAAACACACGAAGTATAAGGAAAACACATCTTAAGAGTGAGATGAGTCCCTCTCTGTGAGCGGAGAAGAGGGACCCCCGAGTCTGAACCCACACCCCTAGTTTAGGGGCTAACTCACCTGACATTTTCTAATTTGATTGGCCTTCTCCCCACTCCAGGATTAGCTATTGCCTCCTGACTTTGGGGTAATTGACAGGTCAGGGTTATATAACAAAACTTCCTAATACTCAAGTGTCCCTCTTGGAGCCTTCCAGAAGAATTCATGGGTGTGTGTGGAATTTACGCAATGTAACGTGTCCAGTGGGCCCTGGTGGGTGTAAAGTGCTTAGGGTTACTCTCTCCTGTGGCACTGGGAAACAAACCCAGCCGGAGGCTTGTTTCCTACTGCTCACCTTTAACCACACCCCTCAGGCTCCTGTCCTGTGAAGGAGGGAAGGTGGGGCTGGCGCAGTTGTCTCCTTCCAGGCCCACCTGCTCCTATCCTAACTGTTAGCAGAGAAGCTGGGGCTGAGGAGCATGTCTCCCCACAAAGCAGAAAGAGGGAGCTGGCGGCCAAGGTGACAATCTCCCCATCAGGCACAGCAGCCCCAGAGGGCGGGACAGGCCTGTGCAGACGGTGGTGGGGCTGCTGAAGCTCCTCCACTTGCTGACACCAGATCCCACCTCCAGGGTCACGGCAGAAAGGAGGCGCTTTGTAGGCTCCCTGCTCCCTGGAGACCTGGGCCTGCCCTGCGTGAGCCTGGCTGTGCTCTGGGGCTAACATGAGGAAGAGCATGGATCATGAAAGAGACCACACGTTTACACTGTTTCTTAAGGGGTTAGAACCAGGATATTTACAGGTGCATACTAAATTATATTTGTGGCGCTGCCTTCTAAAATCATTAACTCTTTCCAGCCATATGATTATACTTATATAACCGAAGCAGCTTCAGGGCTTTGAATGTAGCTAGTAGTAAAGTGTAGACAGCTGTCAAGGTGGAGGATTCTGCAAAATGTGGCCCCAGATCCAGCGCTTTCCGTTTTGAGTATTCTCCATGAGCAATTTGGTCATTTGGAGAACGCCACTTCTCTCATGGAGACGAGCCCATGATGTGGCAGCCTGTCCGGTATATATAGACACGAGAAATCCAGTACAACTTCCTCTGCAATTCTAAGGATGGTGGTAACAGGTGTAATTTCCCAGCTTGTAGGATCTTCTGATTACCCCATCGGGGGCATGGGGAGAAAGTTACTCTATAATTTGATGCAGTATTACTACATATTGTACCCTGAGCTACAAAGATAAAACACTGGACTCTACTATCATTTAATATTTTCAAGTTATGAAGTTCAGCTATTCTCATTTTAAATTAATGTAATCTTGCTGTGTTACAAGAAAGTGGGATCCATATATGCTTTGTTTTTTTGATTTTTTAATTTTGTATACCTTTGTTTAAATATCATTATACTCTTTTTTTGAATGGCAAGGTCAAGGTGAAGAAATCACTTTGGGTTCTAAAGAGAAGTAAATAGGACAAATGCAGCTATTTCAAACCAATGACTTTTTACCAATTCAGTCCTGAATTTTAAGTTCAAAATAAACCAAATCTGTCAGAAGTGACTGGGGGGTCTTGGTGCTTATAGACCCACCTGCAAATGTTCTATTGATTTCTAACAAAAAGAAGGGATGTTTAGATGTTTTTCTAGAATCTTTGGCTACATTAAGATGTTTTGAATAAAAATGAGAAGAAAGAATTAGAAGTAAAGAAAGAGAAAATCAAGTAATGCCTCTAAAAGAAATGACAAAAGACAAGTCATTTTAGTAACAACTGGCAATGCAAATTAGAATTGAGTGACAGAGGCTGATAGGGAACGCTGAGAAATAGCTAGGGAAAAAGAAAGAAGAATAGTAGATGGTGGTGACAGTCACAAAAAATGACAGAGCAATGAATACATCAAGATTTAATGAAAAGAGAAAATGGCATGAAAGACAGACAGCAGTCCACGGTAGTGAAGAAGGGATATTGTTCTTTACCCCAAATATTTTGATTATTGTAAAATTCTCAGATGATAATTATCATCTCAGGACTTTCTCCTGTCCTGCTTTTCCCAGAAACAGTCACAGCCTCTCTCATGATATCATTATCTTTAAAATGGAAAGAAATTTGCCCTTATTCATTATTAAACATCAATCTTTCAATTGTTGAAAACACTTCTAAAATATATAAAGTAAAAATTTAAAAGTTTCTCTCCATGCTACTTTACAAAAGTAATTTCTGTTATGAACTATTTACTTTTTTGTAATTGTTCTTAATCCGCACAGGTACAGACAATACTTTTATATAGAAGTAGATTCTAAATCTATACATTTCAAATAGAATTAATTTCTTCTCTCAAGTACATTTTTCCTTATCTATTTTTACATGTCAAAGCAATTTAACCTATGTTGTATATTTTACTGGTTTTCTAAAAATTCCCTTCTTCTATAAACAATGTTGCAATTAATATCATTATATAATTATGGTATACAGTTACTAAATTCTTTCTTTGGGATAAATTTTTAGAAGTATAAGTGTTTGGTTAACTGCTATGCATATTTTATGTATCTGTATTCATATTGACCAAGTCCATCAGAAATTTAATACCATGTTCTTTCTTGCAATCTGTTAGATAACTTGTTTCTTTATAACTTTCTTAACAATGAGACTTATATGTTTATAGAAATTATATATATGTTTATATAATATATGTACACATATATATTTAAAATATTTTACTATTACCTGATAATCTTTGGGTCATATTTTATCACTGAATTAATACTTTCTAATACTTTGTAAGAAATTTGTGTGTGATGAATATAATCCTTTCTTATCATATATAATATAAATATATTTTCTATTTTTCTTTCTTGCTCTTTTAGTTTTTCTCAGATTCTTTATTCTGTTCAGAAGCCCCTTAATTTTAATATCAGTAATCAACTAATTATTACATTTATGTTATGCCTAGGATGGCTTTTTTGCATTCTTATCACGAATAAAAAATAGTTGATATACAAGGAAACATTTTCAGCAGTATTTATAACTAGTGATAATTAGCTATAAGATCTAAAAATCTTTCAGAAAAATTAACACAAAACATTTTTCTAAAACGTTAAGATTATTGAGGGATATTAACACATCAAAAACATAAAAGGCTAACATACTTATAGACAATGTAGACTATGCTAATATTGACTTACAATATATTGTTCATTCATCAGGTTAGGGGAAGATATAAATATTGGCAACATTTGATGTTGACAAAGGAACACTGGATAAAAAAATTGTGATTTCTTTGGTGGAAGTTTAAATCAAAAACAATAAAGGATAAAAACATGATTACATTTGTCAAAATGAAAACTGTAAATTTTAAAATTTTTACCAATAAGCAATTTCTAGCTATTTCTCCACAAAAGAATACTTGCACATAGGCAAAACTATACAGTTTCATGTAGCCATATTAGGATTAGTTGTGATAATAATATATATGTATCATATATAATATAATAATAACATAATACGCACACACACCACTCACACAGAGGGTGCCAAAAAGTATATATATTTAATACATTTTAAGAAAGGAAAAAAAATTTATTAAAATTGTAATGCTTAATACATACCAATAACAAAAGACAAATAAAAGGCACGTTGAGCTCTTGTAATTGCAGAAGTCAAACATGAGTGTTACAAATTTAATATATATTTTGAGTATTTTCCTTTGTTAGAATGTGAATAAATCCTTTTGGCACCCTCTGTTTATGTATTGGTGGCAAGAGTCTTCTCTGTATTTACTAACTTTGATTACAAATGAGAGAACCTAATTCAAACAAAATTAGAGGGAAAAGAACACAGTCTACATGGAAGTGAAATATCCAGAGGTAGTCCTGGCTTTAGTCAAAGAGAGATTTAGAGGTTCCACAATACAATCAAGTGTTGCAATTACTTTCTCTTTTTCTTTTCAATACATTATTATTTCCATTGGTTCCAAATTGCCTCTCACTTATTGGGTGCCCTTAATTTTAGGCTTAGTATTTAATCCAACAGATATATAGCACTGTACAGAATCAGATCATTTGCCCATCCTAAACAAGGGTCTCAGATTCCAAGACCTACTTAGCCAGGCTTGAGCCTTGCGGCCACCCCTGGTACTACAGGGGGAGTTGACCCATTTCACATGAACTAAAGTAATGTCTCAGAAATCTGGACTATGTTAAAACAACATGGTAATGAATGGATTCTGGAAGTCCATAATTATATAGTATAATGAGTTACGTTTTCAGATGAGAAAAACACAATTCACAGAATGACACAAATCATGAATCTTTTTATAAAAATGGGCAATAAATCTAAAAGATCTCAAACTTGTATAAAAGTAAATACAAAAAGTATTTAAATGTATACACAGCTGTCAATATCATAGAAAATGGTTAGTATTTGAAGGGTTTTTAAAAATTACTTAATATATTTCTGAATAAACTTTACAACACGAGTTTTTCAAGCTCCAGTTTTCACAGCATCGTTTGTTAAAGAGAGTATCCCATTGTGTGTCTTTGAGGCCTTGTTGAAGATCAGTGACCATTCACGTGTAGATTTATTTCTGGTCTCTCTGTGTGTTCCATTGGTCTGAATGTCTATCTTTATACCAATACCACATGGTTTCAATTGTTGTACCTTGGGAATATAATTTAAAATAGGAAAATGTGGTGCCTCTAGCTGTGTTCTTCTTTCTCAAGTTCACTTCAGCTATTGGGGTCTTTTGTGGTTCTATATAAATTTTATAATCTTTTTCTATTTCTGTAAAAACTGCCATTGTGGTTTTGATAGTGATTTCATGCAGTTTTTAGCTAGTTTTAGGTACATAGCAACAGAAACTTACAGCAAAGTGAAAAGGCAACCTGCAGGATGGAGACACTATTTGCAAACCACCTGTCAGATGAAAAGTTAACATTCAAAATACATAATAATATTCTATAACACAATGACAGACAAATAATGAAATTTAAAAATGGGCAAAGAACTTAAATAGGTATTTCTCCAAAAATGACAATCAAGTGGCCAGTAGATATATGAAATGTACTCAACATCACTAATCATCAGAGAAATGCAGATCAAATCCACAATGATATATTACCTTACACCTATTAGGGTTACTATTATTTAAAAAGTGATGGCAAGGATGTGAAGAAATTGAACCATTATACACTATTACTGGGAAAGTAGAATGGTGTAGCCACTATGAAAAATAACTTGAGAGTTCCTTCAAAAATTAAAAATAACCCAGAAAAAACTTATTTTACCATAAGGACATTTGTATTTGAATATTTATCATAGTTCAGTTCACAGTTGCCCAGATGTGAAAACAACCCAAGTGCCCATTAATTCATAAATGGATTAATAAACTGTGGTATATGTATACCCTGGAATACTAGTCAGCCATAACGAAAAATGGAGTCTTTATATATTTTGTATTTATCTGGATGGAAATGAAGAATATTCTTGTAAAGTATCACAAGAATGAAAAAGCAAATATCTGTCGGGGGCCAACTCAACATGCTGTGAGTACTTCCCAGTGTCCTGGTGTGATGTAGAGACCATCAGAAAATTATTATTAATGAGAGTTATAGAGAATTAATATAGAAATAATAGACAAAGACAAAGAGATAGTTTTAAGAGCAGTGGGGATTTGGGAGATGGCACACCCTGCTTCATGAGACTTCCAGTATACCTCCTTGAGTATCAGGCTAGCTCTGTATTTATTTCATACATCAGGGTTGTAATCATTAATCTCATGAAGGCAAACAATCCTGTCATGGTTCTTGCTGCACTTGCATTTCTACAAACTAGACTGGCTACAACTGATTACGTTAATTGCATGGATTTACTTGCTACTTTTTACTGTTGTAAGGTATATGGTCTTAATACAGAGTCTTGATAAGGTAGCCAATTACAGACTGACTCAAGGACCAAATCCTAGCTGACCCACACTCATACATCACAGATGTGATGTTTTAATACTCTGACAGACTTATGTCCAAACAGATAGACTCCTCTAGCCCAATTAAGGTGACAGAAGAAAGGAGATCTTTCTTCTCCTTATCTGGTCTGGAGCAAGTCTTCCTGTGCTGGGCAAATTTTAAAGAATCCACATTTTTAACTCCCAAAAGACAGTCTCCTGGAGCACATAACCCCACCCTGGCAGATAATAGACTCAAGGCCTCCAGCCAAATGCACATGGCAGCTGTGAAGGGAAGGGGGACACTCAACACGTCAGGCTTCAGAATCCTAAAGTGACAAAGTATCTTGCTTTATGCTCAAAGCCAAGAAATTGAATCCAAATCAACCCTCTATTTCTGTCTCCCTTTGTTCAGACTCTGTTCCCTATTCCTAATGTTTCTAATCTACTAACAATTAATAATTTAATATTGATTTCAAACTTATAAAATCATTATTACTAGTAACGTAAGCACATCAAGATATGACTCTCCCCTTAAGCATTCCCACATACTCTTCAAGTATCTAATACATTCAAGACTAATATGAAACTAGTAGATGAAAACTATAGGCCCACACAAGAGAAAAACACAGTTTAATGTCAGAGGTGGGAAGGGAAAGGGGATTAGGTAAGCTCTATCATTGGGTACAAGGTAGGGGTATATGGCACACCTCTTGGGTGAAGGGCTTAACTACGACTTGTATTTTACCTAACAAACACAAATAATATGACCAAATATATGTACCCTTATATTAATCCAACATTATAAAAATTAAAAACAGAACTATTATATGATCTAGCAGTCCTACTTATGAATATGCATCCAACAGAATTGAAATCAGGATCTGTAAGTGAAGTGATAGCTACACTCGATGGTCATTGCAGCAATATTTGCAATAGCCAAGTTATGGTAATTCTCCAACTGTCCATCAAAACATGAGCAGACAGACAAAATGTGGCATAGGCCAAGTAGAATATGATTTAACCTTAGGAAAGGTTATCCTGCTGTTCATGACAATATGGATAACCTAGGGGACATTGTACTAAGTGACATAAACCAGACACAGGACAAATACTACATAATTCTACTTATATGAGATGTCTAAATGTGTCAAAATCATAGGAGGAAAGATAAAATGGTGATTGCCAGGAAATAGGGAGAGGGAGAAATGAGGAATTGTTGTTCAATGAATATACAGTTTCTTTCTGCAAGATGGTTAACTTCTAGAGATCTTGTATAGAAAATAGCACCTAAAGTTTACAATATGGTACTGTGCACTTTAAAATATGTTCAGAGAGTAGAGCTCATGATGTGTGTTTCTGACACAAACACACACTCCAGAAAAAAAAAAAAAAGAGAAAATTTTTTCACATGGTAGATATGTTTCACATTTTGATTATGGTGATTAAATTATGGGTAAAGGTACATGTTCAAACTGTACCAACTGTACTGTATCAAAATGTATATAACACAGGTGTATTTTTTGTATATCAATTATGCATCAATAAAGCTAAAAAACAAAACAGGTTATCTTTATTTATATTTTAGTCAGATTATAAAATGACCTCTATTTCTTTAAGTATTTTTAAATTTTCAGTGTTTAATTTAAATTTTTGATATATAAAGAAATAGTGCCTAAGATACTAATATGGCCTTACTATTTTCAAGATTAGTAAATTGTCCCAAACCATTTATTCAATAATTCTATTTTTCCACTGAACATAATGGCTATTCTACTATTACATTGAATAATTTAATAGTATGATTTGTTTTTGAGATTTATTTTCTGCCCGTTCATCCAATTATTCTGATCCCACAACAATTCACTTTTAAAAGCTCTTTCTAGTCTTAAAGTTATATTAGTCCATATGATATTTAGAAAAATGTTCAACCCCAACCCCTCCAAAACCATCAATACTCTATTTTGCTAAAATTACATTTATATATTACTTTAAGAAAATTGGTTTCTTTATAACATTGACTACTTAACATCTATGATAATGGTCTTTCTTTCCATTTTAAAGAAATTATATCTCTTAATTAGTTTTATAATTTTCTTTATAAAATATTTCTCATTATGGTGTTAATATCCTCCTGGAATTTGATAATTTTTAAAAAATTATCTGCTCCCATTTCTAAGTAATTACTACTGGAATATAGGGTAGCTGATGATGTTTTTATTCTTTATGCAATATTAATTTAGTGGTTATGTATTATCTGTTTTTAAGTTTTAATGAAAATATATTTACCCTAGTTTTACCAACTTAAAGTTTTTTATAGTCTATTTCTTCTTTTTTTGCATATTTGTACAACCATCTCCTCTATTTAAGTATATTTGATTGACTACTTTCACCTACTAAAATGTTCTAAGGCTCATTAATGTTGTTGTGAGGATTATTATTTCTTATGGCCAAATAATATTCAACATGCCATATTGTCACCAGAATTTCTTTCTTCAGTAAGTCCTTGGTCTCAGGGATTTGAAGAATGAACCCAGGGACAACAGATAAGTGGTAAGGTAGAATTTTATTAGAAAGGAAAGAATACAGAAAGAGTAAAAAGCGCCAGAACAGGGGCAGCACCTGTGGCTCAAGGAGTAGGGTGCCAGCCCCATATACAGGGGGTGACGGATTCTAGCCCAGCCCCCTCCCACCCCACCACCCCCACAAAAACTGAAAAAAAAAAAAAAGCTCCAGAGCTGTTGGCAAATGGAAAGACCCAAATGGCAAGTCTCTACAGGCTGTTTGTGTAGGAGTATTAGGTCTTGAGAATTACTCTTGGCCAGGACTTGGCAAATGGAAACATGTCTTCAACGTTAATGAGTGTTATCCACAAATGAATGAATGCAATCCCTCCAGGGTAGGGCAAAAAATCAGGGCATTACCTTCATGAAATTGACCAGGCCTAGGAAAACTGGGGTCCCCTATTTAGCCTTGAATGGGAGAATCCTGTATCAATTCTCCCTCTCCTAGTAGAAACTCTAACTGCTATTAGAGAAAAAGGATGACAGTAACAGTTTCTCCAAAGGGAGGGTGATCCATGGACCTGTCACAGGTCTTGGACTGAACCATGTTTACTGTTTGTGGCCTGATGACATCATCTTCAGAAGACACAAATCTGATTAGCATATTAAAAGATAAGGATAGAACAGTAGAGGAAGGGGTTAATTACAGTACTATTGGTATCAGGTAATAACAAAGTGATTTCAGAAGAAAACTACATTAACACTTTCCTTGCTGTTTTCTAAATAACTTCAAATTTTCTTTAGGCTCACAAGTGTAGGTGGACTGTGGTTGATTCTTTTTATAGTCTGCTTCTGTGGGAGGTGGTGGGTTCCAGGATTAACTCATGAATGATGTATCCAGGAACCTTTTCCCATAACTTTAATAGCTGTCGAATAAGAAAAGATAGCAGGAAAAGGACTCTCCCATGTTGGGATCAGGTAAGGTGAATTGGAAGGAAGAGTTTTGATCATAACTAGAACTTTAGGAGATAAAAATTATTTTAGTGTTGAATGTGAAAATGTAGTTGGGAGGTTCTTAGAGATTTGTTGAAATTTAGCTAAAGAAGTAATATATTTTACTAATTCTGTAGTGTCTTGATATAATAATAAATCAATAGTTTAAAAGGTCCTTTTGTATAATAACTCAAATGAGCTACAACCTAGTTTTGTGATAAATTTCTTATTCCAAGGAGAACAATAGAAAGTAATTTAGTCCAAGGGAGATGAGTCTCAAGAGTTAGATTTTGCAACTGCTCTTTGATTTTATCATTATTATTATTTTTTTTTTACCTTCCCAGAGGATTGGAGTCTCCAAGAACAGTATAGGTGATATTTTATGCCCAGGGCTTTAGATGTTCCCTGTGTAACAGTTGCTTTAAAGACAGGCCCAACATCACTTTCAAACTCTGAGGGAGTCCAAACCTGGGAATAATCTCATGTATTAAAGCTATTACAACTTCCTGGGCCTTTTCTGTTCTGCAAGGGAACACTTCAATCTAATTAGTAAAAGTATCCACAAATATCAGCAAATATATACACCAGGTACCTTAGAGAGATGAGTAAAATTTATTTGCAAATCTTCACCTGTATATTTACCTTGTTTCTGTATACCTGTGGGAGCTAGATGATGATTTGAAGGATTGTTTCTCTGACATACCTCACAAGTCCTTATTATCTGTTTTATGGCTTTAAGTAAGTTCTTTCCATTAAAGAGAACTTTAACCATTTGATAGGTACATTCAGTGCCAAAATGAAAAGACTGATGTAAAGTTATAGGATTTTCCATTGACTTGAGGCAGGTAATACCAAAAGTCCACTTCTATTCTGGAGCCAGCCAGATGGAAGTAGTGAACAGTCTTTGGATAAAGCCCATTCCTTTTCTTTTTGGGTATATTTAGGTGCATGATTCTCTAGTGATCCCTCCCAAATGAGGGGTGCCACAGGGGGGATTTTTTCCTTTTGTGCTGCTATTTCAGCTTCTTAATGGGCAAGTTGGTTACTTTCAGAAATCTCATCTAAGATTTTTTGTTGTCTCTTACAATGAATAACTGCTACTTCTTGTGGAGCATGAACAGCTTGTAATAACCTGTCTATTTCATGATGATATTTTATAGAGGAGCCACTGGGATTTAGGCTTTGTCTTTCCTTCCACATGGCAGCATGGGCGTGTAACACGAAGAAGGCAGATTTTGAGCCAGTGTACGTATTGACTCATTTGTCTCTCCCAATTTCTAAAGCACGGGTTAAAGCTATAAGCTCAGCTAATTGCGCCCTGGTTCCAGAAAGGAGAGACCCGTTCACGATCATAGCATGCTGAGCAACTACAGTGCAGCCTACTTTGCAAGTTCCTTGTTCCATGAAGGAACTTCCTTCACTATACAAATCCATGTCAGGATTAAATTCTGTGAAAGAACTTCCATCTGTCTACAAACCACAGGGGGGCTTCTTGTAACTTCTTAGCTTCTGCTGTTAGAGGGTATTCTTTTTAATTGGGATAGATGGTGGGATTGTTTAATTTAATTTGGACTGGATGAGCATAGTTTTGCTTTTCTCACCTGTCCCTTGGTAGCCCATACTTCTGGGTTAATTTTCTTCCCTAATAAGGGAAGGCAGAGTATAGGTTCTTGCCCCATATTCATATAAATGGTTGTTCCCACTTTAGTTAGTATGCCCCCCCCAAAGGGAGTGAAGTGATGGGGAGTAGGAATTGCAGGCATGATCAGGAAGGCATGAAAGTACAGCCAGTCATCCCAAGTACATCTTAAAGGCTAAGAGAGAATGTGGTAACCAGCTTTCCAGACATCCACTATATAGTTACAGATTTGGGGGATAGAAGACCAGGGTTAGAGAAGTACAGAAAAGTTTGCTCCTATGACCAGAAGCAAGTCTGTCTCCTGGCCCTCCACTATGAGGCAGACCTAGGACTCTTGATGGATGGTGACACAACCTGGAGCCACGAGAAACTGCTCTGGCACCCTCTGTCCAGTTTGGAAGATGGTGGAGTCACTGTTCCAGGAGGCTGTTGCCTCTGAGGAAAGGCTGCCCTCCAGTGGTCACCCTTGCATTCTGGACAGAGGCCAGGTGGCTTGCCCAGGTGGTGGTGCTGCCAAGGGCAATCTCCCTTGAAGTGGCCAGTCTGACCACATTGGAAGCCGTTGTTCTTAGCTCCTCTGGCTTCCCTCTGCCCCCGAATGGTGCATATTTGTCAAAGTGCCATTACTAGAGCTGTCATTCTTTTTTTATTCTTCTTTCTTTTTTCTCCTCTTTCACCTGATCTCGATTATAAAAGACTGGTGTGGCCTTTTTGAAAGATTCTCCAGATTATGACCAGGGCCTAGAGCCAATTTTTGGAGTTTTCTTTGAATGTCTGAGACCACCTGAATGATAAATTTATCTTTTAAAATAATTTGGGCCTCTAAGGAGTCAGGTGTCAACTGAGCGTGTTCTCTCATTGCCTCCCTGAGCTGCTCAAGAAAAGCTGAGGGACTTTCATTTTGCACCTGGTGAATAGTAGACAACTTAGAATAATTCACAGGCTTTTTCTAGAATCAACATAGACCTTCCAGGATACATGTTAGAAAATGTTTGCACCACCAGTCACCTTATTTCTCAGGGTCCCATTTGGTATCCTCAAAGGGAACTGCCTGTCTTCCTGTGGGGTATCTGTCCCTTTCCTCAGAGGACATGCTACATCAATATTGGCCATGAACCACAAATCACCCAACTTTCTAGCCTCATCCAAGACTTTGACCTAGTAACAGCATTAAATCTCTCCAAGAGAGGTCAAAGCTTTATTCTAACCCCTGGAGAACATCTGTGTCATCTGGGTCATCAGAAAATTTTTCTGCATCAACCTTAATTTGTTTCAAATTTGCCAGAGAAAATGGAATGAATACTCAGGCACTTCCCCTCTCATCATCTGTGGTTTTGACCAAGGGAAACAACGAAGGATTCAGATCCTTCCTGGGGATCCCAACAGTACCAGAAGAAACCCTTGAAGCAGACTCTTTCTTGGTTTTCTAAGGGCCTGGAGGAGAGTGTGGGAGAAGTAGATGGTGGGTTTGAACTAGGTGGTGACACTGTCTATCTCAGGAATCCCTGGCCATTTAGGGAAGTTATTATAGCTAGGAGAGCTGGATCTATCTGACAGGTTTTACACAGTTGGGGTTTGTCTCTGAGAAAAAAGAAAGCTCGCACATAGGTAATTCAGACAATTTCCCCTCTTGTTTACTGTAATATAGGGTCCCCTCTGGTGGCTATTGTTCACCATTGGAGAGTCACCTCAATACTAACACCTGACTTGGTTACAAAAGAAAACTATACATGCCTTCTTCAGTGTCTGGGGATCAAAATATATTCCAGCAATTTAGAATACAGACCAGTGGGGTGTTCTGGCAGCACAGGCCAAAATATCAGGCACCCGGGAGCTATAGTGGTCATTCCTGATGAAAGTTCTCCTTTTTGTAGCCTGAGACATTGCTGTATTCCTTAATCACTTATAAAAGTTTTCTAGTAGAATCCCTAGTGTTTTCCAGATATACGATCATGTCGTCTGCGAAGAGTGAAAGTTTGATCTCTTCCGACCCTATGTGGATACCCTTGATGGCCTTTTCTTCCCTAATTGCAATGGCTAAAACTTCCATTACAATGTTAAAGAGCAATGGAGACAATGGGCAACCTTGCCTGGTTCCTGATCTAAGTGGAAATGATTTCAATTTAACT